>JASFAX010005512.1:0-35744 GCA_030737875.1 Allium sativum
ATTCAATATTTAACGGATTTTAGCGAAACCAAAAATATCTAAATCTGTTTGAAATATCTTTCCAACGAATCCGAAAAATCGATATTTCATAGCAGAAATCAAAAGTAAAGGCCAGTTGAATATTCAGAATGGTCGCTATAGTATAATTTATAGCCCGTATAAATGGCCATTTTTCAAACGACCTCCGTTTTCGACGAAACCACTTTGTTGGATCCAGAACGTCAAATTATTGCTAAGTTTAATTTTACGGAATTTTTGGAATTAATATGTGAGCGTGGCAAACGAAAATGTGTTTTGTCAAGTTTAGTCAAATCCGATCGACTTGAAAATGGCCATTTTTCAAACTGTCTCAGAATTCGACAAAATTAATTCTGTTAGGACCGTATCGTCAAAACTAAGCCAAAAATAATTTTTCTGGATTTTTCTGAGTTCGGATGTGGCCTCGGTGGATTTAAATATAAGATCGAATTAATTTATTAAAAGAATTAAATATTAAATTAAAGATTTCAGGCCATAGACAGTCGTTTGGGCTGACGAGAGCTAGCCCATTGGATTCGGAACGGGGGCTATTGGGTGGTGTCAACTCTGGTTGGACTAAAATTGGATTGGTTTAAAACTTTTGGATTTAATTGTAAAATTTACATTAAAATAATATAAAATACACCTCATCTTCACAAAACCCTAATCCATCTTATTGTGGCCGCCGCCTCCTCTTGAATCCATGGCCAGAAACCTCTGACTTCCCTCCCCAAATTCTTCCAATCCACAGCAAATTAAACCCCAATCCTTTAGGAAATATCGAAGAGATTTTCTCACTTTTCATTTCTATACGGCTTGACCATTCTCTAGTGGCCCGTACTTTGAGGAACATCACCCTAAACCCGTGTCAAACCCATCGCCGCCGAGCCACCCCTGCACCATTAAGTGGGCCCCCTTCGCAGGCGCACGTGCGCCACACCCCCTTCCCTTCGACGTCCCACTCTCCGATCGTCAAACCATATCACCATTTGAACAAAAATTGAAGACCTAAATTTGAAGCTAATTGGGTTTTATAGCGGCTTGTTACTGAAAGAGGAAGAAGGTCTAATTCTTTAATATTTTAATAATTTTAATTTTAAAATTATTATCTATCTTATTTAAATCCTAACTAATTCATACGACATCGAAAATTTACGATTTCAGATCCTGTGTGATTGTAGAGACGAGATCTACGACTCTAGACTGAAAAGGAGCGATTCCGAACTGTTTGAATTTTGGACAAATTTGCAACACGACAATGAGATTTCTGATTTTTAAATAATTTATCATTTTAATTATTTTACTCGCTATGTAATGGTTGTATGTATATGATTTAGATCTGCCATGTCTGAAATTTTGGATGATGATTGACCTATTGATTGGTGATGAATAATTATAGATCTGTATGTATTGGTTAAATTAAAATAAATTAATTTCTCTTTGTCAATATTTGGTGAATCATGTATATTAATCAAATATAAAATATTATGTTATTATTTTTATTGAATTGAATTAGTTTGTCAATTCAATATAAAATATTATGTTATCATTTTTATTGAATTGAATTAGTTTGCCAATTCAATATAAAATATTTTGTTATCATTTTTATTGAATTGAATTAGTTTGTCAATTCAATATAAAATACTATGTTGTCATTTTTATTGAATTAGTTGTCATTTCAAAATAAAATATTATGTTATCATATTTGTTGAACTGAATTTGTTTGTCAATTCAATGAAAATATCATTTTTGTTTATATCATTGAATTGAAATAGAATAATTGTCAATTCAATGAAAATATCATTTTGGTTTATATCATTGAATTGAAATAGAATTGTCAATCCAATGAAAATATCATTTTTGTTTATCTCAATGGATTGAAATAGAATTGTCAATTCAATGAAAATATCATTTTTGTTTATATCATTGAATTGAAATAGAATTGTCAATTCAATAGAAATAAATCATTTTGTTATATTATTAAATTGAATTAGAATTGTCAATTCAATAAAATATATCTTTTTGTTTATATTATTGAATTGAATTAGAATTGTTGATTCAATAAAAACATCTCTTTGTTTACGTTATTGAATTGAGTTAGAACTTTCGATTCAATGTAAAATATATCATTTTGTGTATTGATTGATAAAAACATCACCTTTGTTGTGTTTGATTGTTATAGAAAAGTTACAATTTTTATTTGCAAATTTAGATGCAAATAAACATCGTAGAAAAAGATTACTTTTTTTATGCAAATTTAGATGCAAATAAATATCAAATTAAAAAGTTACATTTTTATTTGCATTCCTTGATGCAAATAAAACATGAAATAAAAAGTTACATTTTTATTTGCATTCATTGATGCAAATAAAACATGAAATAAAAAGTTATATTTTTATTTGCATTCCTTAATGCAAATAAAACATGAAATAAAAAGCTACACTTTTATTTGTATTCCTTGATGCAAATAAAACATGAAATAAAAAGCTACATTTGTACTTACATTCTTTGATGCAAATAAAACATGAATCAAAAAGGTTACATTTTTGTTTGCATTTTAGATGCAAATAAAAGCCTAGAATAAAAGTTACGTTTTTCATTTGCATTTTTGATGCAAATGAAAGAATAGAAAAAAAAGCTACAATTTTTCATTAGCATTTTTGATGCAAATGAAAGAATAGAATAAAAGCTACAATTTTTCATTAGTACTTTTGATATAAATAAAAGCATAGAAAAAGTTACATTTCCATTTACATGTTAGTTGGAAATTAAAAGAATCAAATTTAAAAGTTATATCTTTATTCACATTTTAGTTGTAATAAAAAGTATAGTTTTAAAGGTTATATTTTTATTGTCAAATTAGAGATAATAAAAAGAATAAATCAAAATGACATTTTTGTTGACATGTTAATTGTAAATAAATGAGTAGAAATATACGTTATATTTTTATTATCAAACTAGAGGCGATAAAAAGCATACAATTAAAAAGTTATATTTTATTTATATTTTAGAGTCAATAAAAGAATAGATTTTAATGTTACATTTTTATTGTCATTTTAGGGACAATAAAAAGAATAGATTTTAATGTCACATTTTTATTATAAATTTGGGTACAATAAAAATAGTAGAATTAAAAATCGTGTTTTTATTGCCATTTGTTTTCACCAAAAAGGGTGAACATTATGAATATACTTTCAATATAATTTAGTTACCATTGGAAATAATTAGTCATTAAAACACGATTTATTTCAAATCATCATTTTTATTATGTTAGAAGAATTATGAAAATCATATATATATGAATATAAACTGTATTTGGCTTGCATGCGATTGTTTGAAAGTAGTTGAAACCTCCAATGATTTATATTTTTATATATATAAATATAAATTAAAATTAAAATTAAAGCGAATCGCGCGCGGTAGTTCGCGTTTCGGCAATCGTAACTTCAAATGATTATACCATAAGATCCCACCGTCGGATTTTCCCAAAACCTGAACCGTTGGGACCGCTTTGGGAAGATCTTTCCATTGACATGAGTTTTGTTAAAATCCAACGGTTAGATTTCTAGATATGTGTAAATCAAATTTTGGTAAAAACAGCGCTAGGGCCACCCATCGACCTGAAGCGTCGTTAAATAAATTTGGCTATTCTTATATAAAAAAAAATAGCGATTAATTGTTATTAAATACCATTAACGATACGAAATGATTTTAAATTATATATATGCGAGGATCATTTGAAAAGACCGAGTTAAATCTCGTTTCAAATAGTCATACGACGATCTAAATTGAAGATCTTAAAGACGACGATTGAAGACTGACGATCTTCACATCGAAAGGATAACTACTGATGCCTAGCATTGGCTATCTACCAATAAAGGGTTAAACTGTTAGTTATCCATACGTACTTGTTGATCGTCCGGATACACGAGCACCTCACTTCCGTATTGGACATATGGGACGAGGAATAAGGTGACTCCGGTTTCGTTCAGACCCAGAACGGACTTGTAAATGGATGTGTGTCCGACATTGAATTTCATGCTGTGTAATTAAATTGATATCTATTATTATATATCTGTGGTGGCGGAGAATTTATTCTCTTGCTTAATACCCTTCTTTGAGACGCACAAGCTCGAAGGTTATATATTGGTATATGTCGATCACATGGTGTGAACTGTCTGGCTGACATGCCAAGATGCAATTGATTGAGGATTTTGTTGGAAAGCAGAGCCTTGTGGATGATGATCAAAGCATAGCCTATTTAGGGATAGCTTTGTGTATTTCGTTACCTCGCGAGCCTCACACCCCAGTAGAGTCAAAAACGGGACAAGGGAACGCAGGGAGTGCACATGTTTCTTTCTAACTAGCAGTGGTGTTTGGGTTTTTACAAGGCCCGACATTTTACTTATGTGGTTGATGGAATGAGGAGCCTCGGATATTTTTATTGGTCGCCAATGGCCAATTTATAGGTCCAATAGGATCGGGAAGCGTGTGTTCAGGCATAACTAATCCACTAGCGTTATTTGTGGACCGGCCCTGCAGGATCCAAGGGTTCACTGCGGGGAATCTTGAGACATTGCTAGAGTGTCTTGAATCGGTTAGGAGATCGTCCCTAGCCTTGACTCATGATGGAAACCCAACCTCCAATACGACATTACACTTTTGACTGTATACCTATATATGGCGACATAGTATATGGTAGCTATGCCTTCTAGGATTGATACATTTACTTTGAAGTATTTTTGAAACCATATTAGACACTAATAATAATATTAAAAATATTATTTTCTACGTATCAAGCATTTTTGATCATTATAAGGTAAAACTCTATCCTCCATTTGCGTTGCATTGTTTGATGGGATATGAGTCTTATAATGATTTCATTTTCTAAAAAGCATTGAGTTGTTTTTGACTTAAAAATTTATATAACTTATGCACTGGCAATCCAATGGAGTATGTGTTAGCGGCGTGGTCCAGTGATTAGCCATATTATTAGTTTAGTAAGATTTCTCATACCATTCTCATGACTGACTCGTAGTTTGTTTCACTTTGCAAACTCGGGTGCCCTCTTTCCACACGGGAAGCCAATCGACAGGTTTCAAGTAGGGATGTTTCCAGGACTAGAGCTTGCTGATGAAGATGATGAAGGATCTTTTCTTTTTATCTTTCTATTTACTGCTTGAGACATTGAGACAGTATTGAGTATTGATGTATTTTGGGAGATGGAGACTTTATTTCTTTCCCTATTTTATACATCTATTTTGCTAAGTGTATCCTGTACTGTGTACTCTGATGTTTTGTGATGATGTTTGTGATGACATTTCCATTTCCGTTGAAATGATTTATATGTTATGTTATAATCTGAGATCTGTCATTGTTTTAATTATGTTATACTCTTATGATTATCCTTACTTTTGTAGCACAGAAATTTGGGTCGTCACATTTGGTATCAGAGCTAAAGGTTAACCTTAGCCATGGAGTATAACATTTTCAGACCAATTCGTCTAGATAGAATCAATAGTATTCTTAGACAAATAACTCATTAGAGATAGGATTAGTAGTGACCTAGAATGAGCACAAAAGAATAGCACATATTAATTGGTCATTACATCATTATCATCTTATCATATGTCTCTACTTTTTAACCTTTCCTTTGAAAATTATTGTTTCTCTTAGTCTGACTCTTTCCTTGATGATACAGACTGATTGAGAAATGAGCACCAGAGCACGTGTAACATCCCGTATATTTCGACCATTTAAGTTATTGAAATAAATTTAATTTTTGAATTTAAAATGGTTTATAATAAGAACTAAATGATAAATTTAATTTAAAATGTAATTGTTCAGAAATCGAAGCATGAAATATATTTATAATGAAACATTGATCCTTAAAATTTATTATTTTCATTTAGAAGTGATATAAATAAATTTATATTGAAAACGCCAAATTTAAGTCGCTTCATTTGAATTGGTTTTCGACAATTATTTGCGGTAGCGGTAACCAATATAGCTCAAATAAAAATGTAAACTAAAAATAAAAATCCGAAAAAAAAATTATATTTGCAATGCGTCTAGTTAAACGTAGCGTAGGAATGAATTCCGTTGAAATTTACGCAAGTTTGCATTGTTCATGTTAATTTAATTAAGCAATTAATAATTGTTACGAATGATACGTTGTCGAAACTTGAGTGAACTTGAACTACAAATACTAGACTGTATCCTGAAGAGAATGTTGTTTTTCTTTTCATGAAATTCGGACATATGGACCACCGTATGCATATCCGTATATACAATTTTTACATTAAAAAGGGTCCATAATGCGTCTTTATTAGAGCGTCATGACACTGCAAACTATATACCTTTATGTATGTCTCATCGAGCTAACTATCACAATATATTCGTTTATCAGTTTCAGTGCTCTGTTCACGTTGAAATTGCGTAAAGACTTGCGCATTTCATTTTCGTAACATAGCCATTTGGGTTCGATGTGTCTCTATTAGGGTCTCGCATATGTTTCTAGTCATTTTGGGTCTGCAAAACCCGTCTTTTTAATTTATCAAACCACCCATTTTTTTTCTTCTAGTTATGTCATTAATATATAAAAACCTTTGTTAGCACATTTCATCTTATCTCATGTTTCTTGCATGAGTAGCTATCCATCTTGGCCACGTCTTCCATGCATTCAAGTTTCAAAGTGGCATCATATTCCAACCCATTCTCTTCCCACTTACGTTTGAAGCCATGCATTACTTAAATTCAATTCCAAAAGTAGTTTCTATAATAATAATAATAATAATAATAATAATAATAATAATAAACCTTTTAATGTTTGTTAGTTTCACTCCATTTCAATGCAACCGTTATAAACAAAAGACGAAGGGACATGTATCTCATTTTGTCAAATTTTGGTATACACCCATATTTCAACAAACAAACGTTTACTAGGTTCTCTCTCATATGTATTTAAATAAAATGATACGTTGCTTGTTCTTGGCTTTTCAACCTCTTGTACAGTTCAAATTCCGACTAGTGGCTCCATTTATTCTAAACGCCATTTCACACATATATTAATGAAGAAAGAAAAAAACCGTAAGACTAAATAAAAAATATATATATTTAATTTCGAGCAATTCAACACAGACTATAGGGACGTGAATTGGTAAACATTTAAAACACGGATCTGCTATGTGATTTAAGGATTGTGATGTAAGGCAGCACATTGAATATAAAAAATATCTCATTCTATTGGAGCATATATATATATATATATATATATCCCAGTTATTCCCATCTCTTTCTCTCCTCATTATTTTACCATCTGTTTCTTTTCTTTTTCCCTAAAATTATTTGTTCCCAAAATCAATGTCTCCCCAAAAAATTCATTCGCCAATCCATCTAGCCACTTCCATCACCGATCTTCTGGACCGCCGCAAGCCACCTCCTTTCGCCAGCGTCCGGTCTTCTGCTATCCTCGCATGACAACCTCGAACCCACTTCCTCTTTCCACCGCAGATCCGTGCCTCCGCCCCTTTTCACTGATGACCTCGCGCAAGACCCCAAACTTGCACCGCACGTGAACCACCCGAAGCCTGCAAGATCCGATGCCAGCATCTCCACCGTGAAGACCGTTGTTGCATCTCCAGTTCTGGGCTGCTACCGTCGTTTGAAGCCACCAAGACCGCAAGCACCGCATCGCCACCGCATCGCCTTTACCGCTCCGTTCGCAAGCAACTGTCATCGACGAGTTGTAAATTTTCTTATGATTAAACGTATTTCATGTTCGCCACTCCAGTTCCATTTAATATAATTGGTTTAGTACTTGCTTTGCGATGGTTTTCCTGTTATTTGAGTTAGTTGCTGTTTGCTTTGCTTGCATGCGAATATGTTTGTCACGATTGCTCCATCCTATGGTTTTGGATCCAAAAAATATATTTGAGATGTGTCCAAACATTTAAACATCACCCAGCATTGCACCTTCTTGGTTGGTGTATTCATCTTGTTTCCCTTGCATGTAAAATGGTTTGCTTTATACCGACTGTAAACTATTGCTTATCTGAGAAAAAGGTTTTATATTCAGAAGATTTAAAGAAATATTTTTTTTTTCATGTGAAATTGGTTACTGACTTTAAGTCAGGTAGTAAAAAAGAAAAAAAACATAAAGGGTACATAAAAGGGAACCACTTTGGATGTTTAAGATTTATGTCATGACTGCACTTCTCAGTTTGGTCCACTGAGAAAATACCCTGAACTAAACTTAGAAAAGTAAGACATACTAATTGTTTACATAAATGAATAATGCGTCCTTTAATCTGCATATTGACCTGGCTTTTCTACCCTTTTATACATACGTGTTTAGAAGTTTTGGCATGATTCTAAGAGATGGACCATATATAAATATTAGTAATGTTTTTCCCATTTCATTTTATGCATGTTTGCATTGGCTGTATGACTTTGAATAAGGGATGAGCATTTCTTTTAGGTATAGTATGTTTGCATAATAACATACAATCGGTCCACTTATATTTTATTCAGTGTATTAAACTTTAGAAGGGTATCCTAATTTGTGGGAGTGTCATTTTCTTTATGTCTAGTCAAATCAAATGTCTTGTAAACTTAGAATCCTTTAGTGGAAACAAAACATAACCGTTATATGTATAAATATAAACATCTATATCTTTCGCACTATTTGAATTTTTCATAGCTTTCAATGGGAATTACTTGTACATGTGCATGACTTAAGTTGTTATACCCTCTCATTCTTGACTGTCAGATTTCATGAGTTGTGCCATCCTTTTAGAAACATCTCGTGCCTCTTTCCATTGTTAATACCATGCGGAGTAGTGCAATATCGTGTCTTGCATGTGTTAGCTACTTCCTTGGAACCATACCCATACGCTTCATTGTTTTGTTATGACCATGATATTTTATTTCGGCAATCCATTGATTTATTATATTCGAACTATTTAAGTAAATTTTTTTAGGATTAAACTGATTTATTTAGTGTTTACCGAAGTTTGCTAACTTGAAATAAGTTTAATCCTGACTCGAGTGTTTTGTATTTTTGCATGGGACACTCGGGTCAGGTCCCAAGTGTTCCAGGTTAAAGATTTTAGCTCGCAGAACTGGAGAGGAACGTGAAGACGCAGACGCAGATGCGCGTGCACTCGACAAAACCGTAGAACTTTATTTTATAAATTCATGTACATATCTTATATTTTACTTCCACTGTACAAATATTTTGTATTAACTCTGATATTTATATAAAAGTTATTCCACTGCAAAATTTATGTTATGTGATTTTGTGTTCATTCTGTTTAAACCAGCTAATCTAATAATGATTCGCCATTTGAGCACCTTGAGTCGGTTTAATTACTGATTCAAGACGGTCAATAAGGGAGTTGTTATAGTTGGTATCAGAGCTTTGGTTTGACAAAGCTTAGCTTATCGGGTTTAAAAGCTCATTAGAGATAGGATAACGATATCCTAGAATGAGTGGAATTGACACAACAATCATTGTAGAGAGAGCATATTTTGAAAATATAAATTATTTTGAAATTAATTAAATCGCTTTGAAAACCGTAATTATTCTGAAATATAACTTATGATAAGAGTTTTGAGTATTTTAATGATGTCAAGGTTGGACTGTCAAGTATGTACGGATTTTGAATATACGTCTAGCTAACGTTTATACGAAATCCAATATATACTAGATGGATATAGAGTCACACTTTAGTTGCTTGGGGATGATTCTGGTGATTGATCGATCATCCTTAGTGTTTATTTTCGAGTTTCTAAAGTGGGATGACCGTATGATTCTGATTGAAACATTGAGAAATACTTGAAACCGTTTAGATAAGTGTTTGAAATGTTTGGGTAAATTTTGATAAAACATTTTGATAAATTATTATGAACTGCATTAGAAAAGCGAAATTTAAATAAGTAACATTGTCATTGTTTGTAAAGTATAAAATTGAATTTGCAAATGAATTAAGGTGAAGCTGGAAATAATTTGAATAAAATTTAAATAGAATGAATGTTATTCGAACACGAAACAAATCCAAATAGTAAATTCTAAAATGTTAGAATTTGGAAATTAATAATCTTATATTTATATAAGTGTGGAAATGAAATAGTTTTGGAAGCTATGACTATTAAAATATTTGAATTCGGCAAAGATTCGAAATTGAACAATTTGATTCTTATATATAAAACTGGAAGTTATATAAGTACGTAGTAAATTTGATATTACTGATTTGAACGAATCCCAATTGGAAAAGAAGAAAAAAAAATATAAATGGAATTTTATATAAGCACGATATATGAGAAGTACGAAATGAAAATATCTATTTTGAAGTTGAAGATATGGAAAGTACTTTTTATCGAAAATCGTGATCCTACTCGACAGGGTTGCGTTGGAACTCCGCACGGGGTGTCCATCGGAAATCGCGAACCTACTCGGTAGGGACTGCGTTGGAACTCCACCTGACGGGAGTGTCCATCGGAAATCGGGGTCCTACTCGGTAGGAACACGTAATGGAACCCCACTCGGCGGGGTCACTTTGATTTATTTATATTCATTGGATGTTTCATAGCGTAATTCGAGGGGTGAGATGCCTACAGTTACAAGCGATTCCACTGGAATAGTGGCGTAACCGCTGCGTAACTGCGATCTATAACCATAGCGAAATTCGAGGGGTGAGATGCCTACAGTTACAAGCGATTCCACTGGGATAGTGGCGTAACCGCCGCGTAACTGCGATCTATGGCAACAACCATGGCGAAATTCGATGGGGTGTGATACATACAGGCACAAGCGATTCTACCAGGATAGTAGCGTAACCGTCGCTTGTTCGCGATCCATTGGGGAATGCATTTTCCATATCTATTTTTATAAGTTTTTAAGTATTTTCACCGGAAGTTGAAACAAGTATATTGAACACTTTAAAAATTTTAGTCGTGCGTCTGATCAACGTATGTATAAAACCTTTAAGAACGAAAATAAACTTGTTAAGCCTTCGAGTTATAAAGTATTTTGAAGTTAACTAACAAATTAATGACGTGAAAATTTAACATTGTATCACTTCAACATAATAAAAAAAGAAAGAGTTTTTAAATGTTTTGCTAGTTCACGGCTTTGAAATAAATCAAAATACTAATTTTCGTCTCCAAAAAAGAAAAAAAAACTAGTGGAATGAATATGTAGTTGAACATAAATCATTATATTCGCATAACAGTTTTGATTTAGTTTGAATATACAATGTTGATTCTAAATAGAATTGTTTGCTCGATCCTTGACGACGGACACTGCCTAGAGTTTTTGATGTGACTCTAAAATTTTCTATCGTGGTTTATTGCTATGCAAGGAGAATTGAAGTTTCTAATCAAGAAGTCGAATCAGAAGATTGTACTAGAGTGATCGGGTCAACAATACTAGTTGGAAGCAAAATTTTGTGTTCGAACAAACAATCGAAGTTGATATGCATATGAATGATATATCATTTAATTACTAGTTCCTTATCTCATTCCTTTTTGAGGACGAAAAGTTATGAGTGAGGGAGATTATAACATCCCGTATATTTTGACCATTTAAGTTATTGAATTAAATTAAATTTTTGAATTTAAAATGGTTTAAAATAAGAATTAAATGATAAATTTAATTTAAAATGAAATTGTTTAGAAATCAAAGCATGAAATATATTTATAATGAAACATTGATCCTTAAAATTTATTATTTTCATTTAGTAGTGATTTAAATAAATTTATATTGAAAACGCCAAATTTAAGTCACTTCATTTGAATTGGTTTTCGACGATTATTTGCGGTAGCGGCAACCAATATAGCTCAAATAAAAATGTAAACTAAAAATAAAAATCCAAAAAAAAATTATATTTGCAATACGTCTAGTTAAACGTAGCGTAGGAATGAATTCCGTTGAAATTTACGCTAGTTTGTACTGTTCATGTTAATTTAATTAAGCAATTAATAATTATTACGAACGATACGTTGTCGGAACTTGAGCGAACTTGAACTACAAATACTAGACTGTATTCAGAAGAGAGTGTCATTTTTCGTTTCGTGAAATTCGGACATACGGACCACTGTATGCATGTCCGTATATACGATTTTTACGTTAAAAAGGGTCTGTAATGCGTTTTTGATTAGAGCGTCATGACACTGCAAACTATATATCTTTGTGTCTGTCTCATCGAGCTGATTATTACAATATATTCGTTTGTCAGTTTTAGTGCTCTATTCACGCTGAAATTGCGTAAAGACTTGCGCAGTTCATTTTTGTAACATAGCCATTTGAGTTCGATGTGTCTCTATCAGGGTCTCGCATATGTTTCTAGTCATTTTTGGGTCTGCAAAACCCATCTTTTTATTTTGTCAAACCACCCTTTTTTTTCTTCTAGTTATGTCATTAATATATATATAAACCTTTGTTAGCACATTTCACCTTATCTCATGTTTCTTGCATGAGTAGCTATCCATCTTGGCCACGTCTTCCATGTATTCAAGTTTCAAAGTGGCATCATATTCCAACCCATTCTCTTCCCACTTACGTTTGAAGCCATGCATTACTTAAATTCAATTCCAAAAGCAGTTTCGATAATAATAATAATAAAAAAGAACCTTTTAATGTTTATTAGTTTCACTCCATTTCAATGCAACCGTTATAAACAAAAGACGAAGAGACATGTATCTCATTTTGTCAAATTTTGGTATACACCCATATTTCAACAAACAAACGTTTAATAGGTTCTCTCCCATATGTATTTAAATAAAATGATACGTTACTTGTACTTGGCTTTTCAACCTCGTGCACTGTTCAAATTCCAACTAGTGGCTCCATTTATTCTAAACGCCATTCCACATATATATTAATGAAGAAAGAAAAAAAACCGTAAGACTAAATAGAAAAAAATATATATATAATTATGAGCAATTCAACTCAGATCCAACTATAGGGACGTGAATTGGTAAACATTTAAAACGTGGATCTGCTACGTGATTTAAGGCTTGTGCTGTAAGGCAGCACATTGAATATAAAAAAATATTTCATTCTATTGGAGCATATATATATATATATATATATATATATATATATATATATATATATATATCCCAGTTATTCTCATCTCTTTCTCTCCTCATTATTTTACCATCCGTTTCTTTTCTTTTTCCTCAAAATTATTTGTTCCCAAAATCAATGTCTCCCCAAAAAATTCATTCACCAATCCATCCAGCCACATCCGTCACCGATCCTCTGGACTGCCACAAGCCGCCTCCTTTTGGCAGCGTCCGGTCTTCTGCCATCCTCGCACAACAACCCCGAACCTGCTTCCTCTTTCCACCACAGATCCGTGCCTCCGCCCCTTTTCACCGAGGACCTCGCGCAAGACCCAAATCTTGCACCGCACGTGAACCACTCGAAGCCAGCAAGATCCGATGCCAGCATCTTCACCGTGAAGACCATTGTTGCATCTCTAGTTCTGGGCTGCTACCGTCGTTCGAAGCCACCGAGACCGCAAGCACCGCGTCGCCACCGTTCAGCCTCTCAGAAAGGCGCCGCCTTTACTGCTCCGTTCGCAAGCAACTGTCGTCGGCAAGTTGTAAGTTTTCTTACGATTAAACGTATTTCATGTTCGCCACTCTGGTTCCATTTAATATAATTGGTTTAGTAATTGCTTTGCGATGGTTTTCCTGTTATTTGTATTAGTTGCTATTTGCTTTGCTTGCATGCAAATATGTTTGGCTACGATTGCTCCATCCTATGGTTTTGGATCCGAAAAATATATTTGAGATGTGTCCAAACATTTAAACATCACCTAGCATTGCACCTTCTTGGTTGGTATATTCATCTTGTTTCCCTTGCATGTAAAATGGGTTGCTTTATACCGACTGTAAACTATTGCTTATCTGAGAAAAAGGTTATATATTCGGAAGATTTAAAGAAATAAATTTTTTTTCATGTGAAATTGGTTACTAACTTTAAGTCAGGTAGTAAAAAAGAAAAAAAACATAAAGGGTACATAAAAGGGAACCACTTTGCATAGATTTGTGTCATGAATGCACTTCTCAGTTTGGTCCGCTGAGAAAATACCCTTGACTAATCTTAGAAAAGTAAGCCATACTGATTGTTTACATAAATGAATAATGTGTCCTTTAATCTGCATATTGACCTGGCCTTTCTACCCTTTTATACATATGTGTTTAGAAGTTTTGGCATGATTCTACGAGATGGACCATATATAAATATTACTAATGTTTTTCCCATTTCATTTTATGCATGTTTGCATTGGCTGTATGACTTTGAATAAGGGATGAGCATTTCTTTTAGGTATAGTATGATTGCATAATAACATACAATCGGTCCACTTATATTTTATTTAGTGTATTAAACTTTAGAAGGGTATTTTCATTTGTGGGAAGGTCATTTTCTTTCTGTCTAGTCAAGTTCTAATGCTCCCAGGTTACTGTATTGTACTATTCAACTCACGTTGTAACAGATTTAAATAAAATGTCTTGTAAACTTAGAATCCTTTAGTGGAAACAAAACATAACTGTTATATGTATAAATATAAGCATCTATATCTTTCGCGCCATTTGAATTTTTCATACCTTTCAATGGGAATTACTTGTACATGTGCATGACTTACGCTGTTATACCCTCTCATTCCCGACTGTCATATTTCATGAGTTGTGCCATCCTTTTTGAAACAGCTCATGCCTCTTTCCGTTGTTAATACCATGCGGAGTAGTGCAACATCGTGTCTTGCATGTGCTAGCTACTTCCTTGGAACCATACTCGCTCGCGGAACTGAAGAGGAACGTGAAGACATAGACGCAGACGCATGCGCACTCGACAAAACCGTAGAACTTTATTTTATAAATTCATGTTTATATCTTATATTTTACTTCCACTGTACAAATATTTTGTATTAACTCTGATATTTATATAAAAGTTATTCCGCTGCAAAATTTCCATTATGTGATTTTGTGTTTGTTCTGTTTAAATCTGCTAAGCTAGTAATGATTCTCCATTTGAGCACCTTGAGTCGGTTTAATTAATGATTCAAGACAGTTAAAAAGGCAAATCGTTACAGCACGTACTAGAGCACGAGGCCGAGGTGGGGAAAGAGGACCCGCCAGAGATGAGACTCCTATGGGCCAGGAACATGCCACTCCAGAAGTTGAGACACCACCACCACCCCCACGTGCCTTTGATCTTGACGAGGTAGTGAAGAAAATAAAGAATCTAGGAGGCATGCATTACATGGGACAAGAGACCGTGACAGAGGCACAAGCATGGCTGAAGACAATGGAAAATATTTTGGGGGGATTAGAGCTCGAGGACCACAAGAAGCGATTTACGGCAACTTGGTTTCTGAAGGACCAAGCCCGGATTTGCTGCGAAACGGCTATGGTGGGTGGTAATGAAGCTAATGTGACTTGGGAGAAATTCAAGGAGCTATTCAATGAGAAGTTCATTCCACCTCACGAAGTTGAGTGCCTTCACGATGAGTTCGCCCACCTCCAACAAGGGAGAACGACTATTGCTGAGTATGTAAAGAAATTTGATGAGCTCTCCAAATATGCCCCGGAGTTAGTCCAAGACCCGCTACAGAGAAATAAGAGTTTTATCAATGGGCTGGCGAGGAGGTATCATAATAGGGTGACTGCACACATCGAGCGCTCACTTTCTAAACTAATCGAGATGGCCTGCGGATATGAAGAGATTGATCAGAAGGGTTCTCAACAAGAGAGAGAAAAGAATTAAGCCAACAACAAGAAAAAGGAGTCGGATATGAAAACTGAGGCGGGCAGCCCTTCCACCGCCAAACCCCTGGGTAAAAAGAAAAGAGACAGGTCTAAGGTAAAGTGCTACAACTGCCAGAAGATAGGGCATTTCGACTACGAATGCCGAGCTCCCAAGTGACCAAAGAGGAATGACTCTGGGCCCGGCCATAGTTCTCAGGATAGGAGGGAGTGCTATAATTGCCAACAGATAGGTCACATCAAGCCTAACTGCCCGCTGCTGAAGAGTTCTCAGGTGGCACATGTCTATGACGGAGCGGCTGCACCGGCTTCTTCCGAAGCAGGTACGCCTGATGTTTTAGGGGGTACTCTTAACGTTAAGAATATTCCTATTACAAATTTTTTTTGACACGGGTGCATCTAGGAGTTTCATATCTGTTGACACGATTAAAAAGCTTAAATTAAAACCCAGAAAATTTGAAGAACCGATTAGAGCCCATAGTCCGATAGGAGGTTCGCTTATTCTCGATCAATAGTGTAGAGTGCCTGTTTCTTACTCCTACTTCCAATTTCCTTTTAACCTAATCATCATGAATTTCTCCGGGTATGATATCATACTTGGAATGGACTGGCTAACCAAAATATGAGGCTGAGTTACTTTGTGCTGAAAAGTGGTTAGAATCAAAACCAAATTTGGAGACATTATTGTTATTCCATGCCACTGCTCAGCCACAGATAGGAGAGAGTTTTGGTCTTCTCTTGAAGTCACTCCTGCTTCTATTGAGGATATTCCTATCGTCAGAGACTATGCGGATGTGTTTGAAGAAGTAAACAGCTTGCCTCCGCATAGAGAAATCGATTTCAGAATTGACTTAGTTTCGAATGCAAGGCCCGTTGTACAACGCATTCAGATAATGTCACTAAAAGAAAAAAGGATCTGAGAAATCAAACCAAGTAGCTTTTGTGGAAGGGTCTGATCAGATCTAGCTTCTCGAGCTGGGGTGCAGCAGTGGTTTTCGTCCCAAAGTCAGACGGTACCCTCAGGCTATGTGTGGACTACCGTGACCTAAATAAGCAAACTCTGAAAAATAAATACCCACTACCCCGCATAGATGATCTGCTTGACCGCTTGAACGGATCAAGAGTATTCCCTAGGATGGACCTAGCTACAGGTTTCCACTAACTATGCATTACCGAGGAATGTGTGCCTTTGACAGCTTTAAGAGGACCAGACTTATTTTATGAATGGCTAGTAATGCCCTTCGGTTTATTCAATGCTCCAGCGTACTTCATTGATTTGATGAATAGAGTCTTCCGCGACGTTCTAAATAAATTTTTGCTGGTGTTCATCGATGATATTCTAATCTTTTCTAAAGCATCTGAAAGAGGTCTTAGAGATTTTGTGAAGAAATGTGCTGAAAGCCAAATTCCCTAAATGCATATTCTAGCAAGAAGAGGTGAAATTCCTCGGCCATGTTGTATCTAAGGAAGGCATCTCAGTAGATCCAGGAAAGATCTCGGCCATCAAAGATTGGAAACAGCCTACTACGCCCATCGAAGTCAGAAGTTTCTTAGGTCTAGCTGGCTATTATCGGAAACTCGTTAAGGATTTCTCAAAATTATCTTGTCCATTGACAAAGCTGACTAAGAAGCATATAAAGTTCATTTGGACACCCGAATGTGAGGCAGCTTTCCAAGAGCTGAAACAAAGATTACTCACTGCTCCTGTGTTGACCTTTATTAATGGCAATCAGGATCTGAAAGTCTAGACAGACGCCTCTAGAGAAGGTTATCCTTTTCATCAAAATAAACATGTCAGAAATGACATTTTTCTAATTCAAATCTTATTTTAACATGTTATGCTTTTATCTATTTAAGGTATTGGTGCGGTGCTAATGCAAAGAGACAAAGTTGTCGCATATGCTAGCCGCCAGTTAAAACCGCATGAGAAGAATTACGCCACTCATGATCTTGAGCTAATGGCCATCGTATTTGCTTTAAAGATATGGAGGCACTATCTCTTAGGTGAGAAATTCGAGCTTTATACAGACCACAAATCCTTAAAGTATCTGTTCACCCAAATAGATTTGAACTTGAGACAGCAGCGTTGGGTTGAATTCTTTGCACCCTATGACCTGGACATCTTATATACTCCAGGGAAAGCCAACGTAGTGGCAGATGCTCTCAGCAGGAAGAATACGGCCAGCACCAATCTTATCCTTGCTAATCTCATTATTACCCCCACCTTGATTGATAAGATCGTTGCTCTTCAGAAAAATGATGAATTTATTCAGAGAATCAGCAAAAAAGTCATGGAAGGCGAACCCACGAGTTTCCAGATTGATGATAAAGGGGTTCTGAGGCTATTGGACTGAATTTGTGTTCCGAATCTTCCTGAGCTTAGAAATGAAGTGATGGACGAATGTCACAAGTCTACGCTCAGGATTCATCTAGGTGTGAGCAAGATGTACCATGACCTCAAGCGTACATTTTGGTGGAGATCTATGAAGAGAGACATTTCTATTTATGTTGCTAGATGTCCCACATGCCAGCAACTCAAAAGTGATCAGCAAAAGCTAGAAGGTCTATTTCAACCGCTAGGGGTTCCAAGTTGGAAATGAGACGAAATTTCTATGGACTTTATTAATGGCTTGCCCCGGACTAGGAAAGGCAATGACAGTATATGAGTGATTATAGATCGCCTCACAAAGACTGCCCATTTCATCCCTGTCAAATCCAATAGAACAGCTCGAAGTTTGGCACAGCTTTATTTCAGAGAGATTGTCACACTGCATGGAGTCCCTAGTAGCATTGTTAGTGACCGTGATCCGATATTTGATAGCAAATTATGGGAGGCTTTCCAAGAAGAGCTAGGGACTAAGCTGAGTATGAGCACCGCTTATCACCCTCAGACAGATGGCCAGACTGAGAGGGTAAACCGCATATTGGAGGACTTGTTGCGATCATGCATCCTAGATTCTGGTGGGACATTGGAAGATCATTTACACTTGGTTGAATTCTCTTATAATAACAGCTACCAAGCAAGCCTGCAGATGTCGCCATTTGAAGCATCATATGGCAGGACATGCAGATCTCCTGCATGTTAGGTGGAACCCGGCAATCGATTAGTACTGGGTCCCGACATGATTCGCGAAGCATCAAATAAAGTTGATTTCATTAAGAAGCGATTACTTGCTGCCCAAAGCCGACAGAAGAGCTATGCAGACACTCGAAGAAGGGATTTAGAATTCTCTGTCGGTGATCTTGTATACTTGAAGGTTTCCCCACTGAGAGGTGTAGTCCGATTTGGGGAGACTGGGAAATTGGCACCGGATTCTCGCTTATAGAGTGCAGTTGCCCGACTGGTTGCCAGGGGTCCACGATGTATTTCATGTGTCCCAACTCTGGAAGCATGTTCATGATCCAGACTTAGTTGTGGAGGAAGCAACACAATGAGATTTGGAGATTACCCCGACCCTAGCAGTGCGGAGGGAACCAATGAAAATTGTGGGCAAAGAAACCCAAGTGCTGAGGAACAAGAGGATCCATTTAGTCAAGGTGCAGTGGAGCGGGGATCCTAGAGACTGTACGTGGGAGACTGAGGATAGCATCAAACGGGCCTATCCCATGTGCAGAGTGGATATCTTCGAGTAGCTTTTGTGCTGAGGTACATTTATAATACCTTGCATTTTCCCTTTTGTTTCCTACTTTACTATTATTTCCTTTTCGAGGACGATAAGCTTTTAAGTGGGGGAGATTGTAACAACCCGGAAAATCCAAACCAATTTAAAAAATTTATTTTGACTATTTCAGTGAATTTGAATAGTTAAAATAATTTATTTTAAATAATAACGATTGAAAATTTATTTTAATCGACATTAGAGCGAATATACTTATTTTGACTCCAAAAGGAATCAGAAATGGTACGGTAGTTTGAAAAGTCAAACTTGTACTTTGACTGAATGTACCGGATTCAAAATTTAACGGATTTTAGCGAAACCAAAAATATCTAAAACTGTTTGAAAATATCTTTCCAACGAATCCGAAAAATCGAAATTTCATAGCGGAAATCAAAAGTTATGGCCAGTTGAATATTCAAAATGGTCGCTATAGTATAATTTATAGCCCGTATAAAATGCCATTTTTCAAATGACCGCCGTTTTCGATGAAACCACTTTTGTTGGATCCATAACGTCAAATAATTGCTAAGTTTAATTTTTTGGAATTAGTATGTGAGCGTGGCAAATGAAAATGTGTTTTGTCAATTTTAGTCAAATCTGATCGACTTGAAAATGGTCATTTTTCAAATATTCTCATAATTCGACGAAATTAATTTTGTTAGGACCATATCGTCAAAACAAAGCCAGAAATAATTTTTCTGGATTTTTCTGAGTTCGTATGTGGCCCCGGCGGATTTATATATACAATCGAATTAATTTATTAAAAGATTTAAATATTAAATTAAAGATTTCAGGCCAGATAGTCGTTTGGTATGACGCGACCTAGCCCATTGGATCCGGAACGCGGGCTATTGGGTGGGGTCAACTCTGGTTGGACTGAAATTGGATTGGTTTAAAACTTTTGGATTAAATTGTAAAATTTACATTAAAATAATATAAAAATGCACCTCATCTTCACAAAACCCTAATCCATCTTGTTGTAGCCGCCGCCTCCTCTTGAATCCATGGCAAGAAACATCCCGACTTCCCCGCCCACAAATTCTTCCAATCCACAGCAAATTAGACCCCAATCCTTTAGGAAATATGGAAGAGATTTTCTCACTCTTCATTTCTATACGGCTTGATCATTCTCTAGTGGCCCATACTTCAAGGAACAGCACCCTAAACCCGCGCCAAATCCACCGCCGCCGAGCCACCCCCACACCACCGAGTGGGCCCCCTTAGCAGGCGCACGTGCACCACACAACCCTCTGATGTCCCACTCTCCGATCATCAAACCATATCACCATTTGAACAAAAATTGGAGACCTAGATTTAAAGCTAATTGGGTTTTATCGCGGCTTGTTACTGAAATAGGAAGAAGGTCTAATTCTATAATAATTTAATTTTAAAATTATTATCTATCTTGTTTAAATCCTAACTAATTCATACGACATCGAAAATTAATGATTTCAGATCCTGTGTGATCGTAGAGACGAGATCTACGACTCTATACTGAAAAGGAGCGATTCCGAGCTGTTTGAATTTTGGGCAAATTTGCAACACGATAGTGAAATTTCTGATTTTTAAATAATTTATCAATTTAATTATTTTACTCGCTATGTAATGGTTGTATGTATATGATTTAGATCTGCCATGTTCTGAAATTTCGGATGATGATTGATCTATTGATTGGTGATGAATAATTATAGATCTGTATGTATTGGTTAAATTAAAATAAATTAATTTCTCTTATTCAATATTTGGTGAATCATGTACAGTAATCAAATATAAAATATTATGTTATCATTTTCATTGAATTGAATTAGTTTGTCAATTCAATATAAAATATTATGTTATCATTTTTATTGAATTGAATTAGTTTGTCAATTCAATATAAACTATTATGTTATCATTTTTATTGAATTGAATTAATTTGTCAATTCAAGATAAAATATTATGTTTTCATTTTTATTGAATTAGTTGTCATTTCAATATAAAATATTATATTATCATATTTGTTGAATTGAATTTGTTTGTCAATTCAATGAAAATATCATTTTTGTTTAAATCATTGAATTGAAATAGAATTGTCAATTCAATGAAAATATCATTTTTGTTTATATCATTGAATTGAAATAGAATTGTCAATTCCATGAAAATATCATTTTTGTTTATATCATTGAATTGAAATAGAATTGTCAGTTCAATAGAAATAAATCATTTTGTTATATTATTAAATCGAATTAGAATTGTCAATTCAATAAAATATATCTTTTTGTTTATATTATTGAATTGAATTAGAATTGTTATTCAATAAAATCATCTCTTTGTTTACGTTATTGAATTGAGTTAGAACTTTCAATTCAATGTAAAATATATCATTTTGTGTATTGATTGATAAAAACATCACCTTTGTTGTGTTTGATTGTTATAGAAAAGTTACAATTTTTATTTGATAATTTAGATGCAAATAAACATTGTAGAAAAAGATTACATTTTTTATGCAAATTTAGATGTATCCAATTAAAAAGTTATATTTTTATTTGCATTCCTTGATGCAAATAAAACATGAAATAAAAAGTTACATTTTTATTTGCATTCCTTGATGCCTTGATGCAAATAAAACATGAAATAAAAATTACATTTTTATTTGCATTCCGTGATGCAAATAAAACATGAAATAAAAAATTACATTTTTATTTGCATTCCTTGATGCAAATAAAACATGAAATAAAAAGCTACATTTTTATTTGGATTCCTTGGCGCAAATAAAACATGAAATAAAAAGCTACATTTTTATTTACATTCTTTGATGCAAATAAAACATGAATAAAAAAGGTTACATTTTTTTGCATTTTAGATGCAAATAAATGCCTAGAATAAAAAATACATTTTACATTTGCATTTTTGATGCAAATGAAAGAATAAAATAAAATTTACATTTTTCATTTGCATTTTTGATGCAAATGAAAGAATAGAATAAAAGCGACAATTTTTCATTAGCACTTTTGATATAAATAAAAGTATAGAAAAAGTTACATTTCCATTTACATGTTAGTTGGAAATAAAAAGAATCGAATTTAAAAGTTATATCTTTATCCACATTTTAGTTGTAAAAAAAAGTATAGTTTTAAAGGTTATATCAATAAAAAGAATAAGTCAAAATGACATTTTTGTTGACATGTTAATTTTAAATAAAGGAGTACAAATATATGTTATATTTCTATTGTCAAACTCGAGGCGATAAAAAGCATACAATTAAAAATTTATATTTTTATTTATATTTTAGAGTCAATAAAAAGAATAGATTTTAATGTTAATTTTTTATTATCATTTTAGGGACAATAAAAAGAATAGATTTAAATATCATATTTTTATTATAAATTTAGATACAATAAAAATAGTAGAATTAAAAATCGTGTTTTTATTATAATTTGTTTTCACCAAAAAGGGTGAACATTATGAATATACTTTCAATATAATTTAGTTACCATTGGAAATAATTAGTCATTAAAACACGATTTATTTCAAATCATCAATTTTATTATGTTAGAATAATTATGAAAATCATATATATGAATATAGACTGTATTTGGCTTGCATGTGATTGCCTGAAAGTAATTGAAAGCGCCAATGATATATATATATATATATATTAAAATTATAGCGAATCGCGCGCGGTAGTATGCGTTTCAGCAATTGTAACTTCAAATGATTATACCGTAAGATCCAACCGTCGGATTTCCTCAAAACCGGAACCGTTAGGACCGCTTTGGGAAGATCTTTCCATCAATATGAATTTTGTTAAAATCCAACGGTTAGATTTCAAGATATGTGTAAATCAAATTTTGGTAAAAACAGCGCTGGGGCCGCCCATCGACCCGAAGCATCGTTAAATAAATTTGGCTATTCTTATATAAATAAAAATAACAAGGAATTTCGCTCGATCCGAATCGATCGCTAAACCAACCAAAACCGTTTGGAACCCCTGATTGTTTTGAGAACATGACAAATCGGAACACAAACAGGAGAACATTTCATTGCTTATTACATCAATTCCATCAGAATACAAGAATATACAGAGTACGAATAAATATTATACATTAGAAAAATATCAGAGATTTAAATTACATTACATAGCAGCGGAAAATAATACAAAACACAACTGAAAGAGATATACGGAAACAGAGCTTTCCGGATATCGTTCCAGCTGTAAATCAGGATCCTTTGAATATAAATCTGCTAAACCAAAACTACTAGCTGCCCGTGCGAAAAATAAGGGCAAGCGATTAATCGTCATTAAATACCATTAACGATACGAAATGATTTTAAATTATATATATGCGAGGATCATTTGAAAAGACCAAGTTAAATCTCATTTCAAATGGTCATACGATGATCTAAATTGAAGATCTTAAAGAAGGCGATTGAAGACCGACGATCTTCACTTTGAAAGGTTAACTACTGATGCCTGGCATTGGGTAGCTACCGATAAAGGGTTAAAGTGGTAGTTATCTGGACATACTTGTTGATCGTCCTCATACGCGAGCACCTCACTTCCGTATTGGACATATGAAACGAGGAATAAGGTGACTCCAGTTTCGTTCAGACCCGGAACGGACTTGTAAATGGATGCGTGTCCGACATTGAATTTCATGCTGTGTAATTAAATTGATATTTATTAATATATATCTATGGTGGCGGAGAATTTATTCTCTTGCTTAACACTCTTCTTTGAGACGCACGAGCTCGAAGGTTATATATTGGTAGTTGTCGATCTCGTGGTATGAACTGTCAGTTTGACATGCCAAGATGCAATTGATCGAGGCTTTTGTTGAAAAGCAGAGCCTTGTGGATAATGATCAAAGCATAGCCTATTTAGGGATAGCTTTGTGTATTTCGTTACCTCGTGAGTCTCACACCCTGGTAGAGTCAAAAACGAGACAAGGGAATGCAGGGAGTGTACACGTTTCTTTCTAGCTAGAAGTGGTGTTTGGGTTTTTACAAGGCCTGGCATTTTATTTATGTGGTTGATGGAATGAGGCGCGTCGGTTATTTTTATTGGTCGCTAATGGCCAATTTATAGGTCCAATAGCATTGGGAAGCGTGTGTTCAGGCACAACTAATCCACTAGCGTTATTTGTGAACCGGCCCTGCAGGATCCAAGGGTTCACTGCAGGGAATCCTGAGACATTGCTAGAGTGTCTCGAATCGGTTAGGAGATCGTCCCTAGCCTTGACTCATGATGGAAACCCAACCTCCAAGACGACATTACGGTTTTGATTGTATACCTATATATGGCGACACAGTGTATGGTAGCTATGCCGTCTAGGATTGATACATTTACTTTAAAGTATTTTTGAAACCATATTAGACACTAATAATAATATTAGAAATATTATTTTCTACGTATCAAGCATTTTTTATCATTATAAGGTAAAACTCTATCCTCTGTTTGCGTTGCATTGTATGGTGGGACATGAGTCTTATAATGATTTCATTTTCTAAAAAGCATCGAGTTGTTTTTGACTTAAAAATTTATAAAATTATGCACTGGCAATCCAATGGAGTAAACCTGTTCCCCGTTAGCGGCGCGGTCCAATGATAAGCCATATTATTAGTTTAGTAAGATTTCTCATACCAGTCCCATGACTAACTCGTAGTTTGTTTCACTTTGCAAACTCGGGTGATCTCTTTCAACACGGGCAACCAGTTGACAGGTTTCAGGTAGGGTGTTTCCTGGACTAGAGCTTGCTGATGAAGATGATGAAGGATCTTTTCTTTTTATCTTTCTATTTACTACTTGAGACATTGAGACAATATTGAGTATTGATGTATTTTGGGAGATAGAGACTTTATTTCTTTCCGTTTTAGACATCTATTTTGCTAAGTGTATCCTGTAATGCGTACTCTGATGTTCTATGATGATATTTGTGATGACATTTCCATTTCCGCTGCAATGATTTATATGTTCTGCTATTATCTGAGATCTTTCATTGTTTTAATTATGTTATACTCTTATGATTATCCTTACTTTCGTAGCGCGGAACTTTGGGTCGTCACACCAAATTCCTCTGTCTCTCTTTACCCAACCAATCAGAATCCCTAATTTTCACCTTTATGTAATTAAGTCAGAGGAAGAAAGATACTTAATTGCAAAAAGGTGGAAATCGGAGGCTAATGATTGGTTGACCATAGGAGGATAGGGGATTTGATTTGGGATGTGATGTGAGGTTAAGCAGTAATAAAAATTAATTAAGTAAACAGTTCACTTAGTTATTTAAATTGAGTTAATTAAGCTATTTATTAATTTTGGAGGCAAAAGAATTCTTGTTTTGCGCAATCAGGCTGGCTTTATAAAGATTTTGCCAGTTTACAACTGAAATACAAATGTGAAACATATTTTTTGGCAGCTAAAACATACATCTAGCTTATAAAGCTGGAGCTAGACATATTTAAAAGGAAGCTTATACCGATTACCGTAAGTTATGATATACATGGCCAATGCATGCGTCTCTTATGTACTTATAATTATGGTTTCTATTTTTTGTCCATACATACACTGATACACATAAAAAACTTTGTTGCAATGATATACTCTTTAAAAGTGAGAAAATAACAATATAACATTATAGCAAATACCCATAGCTAATAAAGGCACACTGATGCGTGATTCCATACTAGTATACAAAACAAAATTTAAAGTTCAAATAGTCCAGAGTTGGATACTGAGAAAGATTAAATATAGACAAAGGAAAATAAGAACATTTTCAACTTCCTCAACATCAAGATAACAACAAATTGAGCGGGACTATATAAATTGTGACTGATATATTTTTGTTGTGTATAAAAGATGTATGCCCAGCTAATGTCTTGTAAGATGTGAAATAAATTCTATTGGGTGCTCAAGTTATACAAAAAGTTTTGTGACATTGTTCTCTAAGAGATGCTGACAGTAATGTCATTTCTGTTTGCTAAGCATTAGTAACCAGGAAAAATTACCAATAAGTATTTCATTTTGTGAGCTTTATGCACACTTCTTGCATAGAAACTATTTCATTGTAGCTTTCATTTATGTAAGCTAGAAGAAAACACATATTTTGATGGTTCTTTCATGGGTGAAAATAAACACATCCCATGCTGATAATTAGATAAATATCAACAAAATAAACTCGCTTTAACTAATAAATGGTGGGTTGAAATATTATCTAAAAGAATCGATTATATAGATCCTTAAAGTCATAAGTACGACATTATCTTCTTTAGAATCATCTCAAACTGCAAATTTTCATAGAATAACTTCAATCATGTAGAAGTTTGTGCAGATTTTGGAGAAACGTGATGCAGAATCAAAACGAGAATTGAAAATGAGTTTGTAAGCAATTCAGAAATGTAATTTTATTGACTTTCAGATAGAATGTATAAATAGCTAAACCAGAAAGCCCAAGCCCAATGTAAATGGCCACTATGTACAAAATATAAAATACAGTAACATGTGCAGCCGTGCAATCACTTAACACAACATTTCTTTTACCCTTTCTCAATTCGAATTAGGATTAGGTTTTCCAAAGAAAAATTCTCAGAAAATTTTTGTCTTGGAATTAAGGATAGGAGAGATTTTTTAGAATCCACAGCTCGATTGAAGCTTCCACACAAATGAATCTAGTTCTAGCTGATAATCTGGCAACTTTAGTATGACGAATCGAACTGAGGGTCATGCCTTCCTCCAGTTGTTGTCTAAGGCTTGGATCTTTTTGTCTGAAACTTAGATCTTTAGGTTAGATCTAAGCCTCTTGAAATTTTTACTGGAAAGTGGCTTTGTAAGTACATATGCCCTTTGATAATACGATGGAACATGGCAAACTTGTAACTTTTCTCTTGCAACCTGTTCTCGAACAAAGTATAGATCAATCTCAATACGCTTTGTTCGAGAATGAAGGATAGGGTTAACATACATACAAACGGCATTTTGATTATCACATCACAGTGTTTCTTTGGCTTTACTTTTGATTTTTAACTCTGATAGTAGTGATTATAACCACATAATCTCAGCTGTAGTACTCGCAATGCTTCTATATTTAGCTTCACTACTAGATCTAGATATAATGGGTTGTTTTTTTGAGCTCCATGAAATTTGATTTCCCCCAAAAAATATGTAGTAGCCAATAACTGATTTTCTCTGATCATGATCTCCTACCCAATCAGCATCATAGTACCCAACTAAACTAAGATTTTTACCTTTTTTGATAAGTAGTCCATGTTCAGTCGTTCCTTTGAGATATCTAAGCACTCTTTTTAGTGCTTTCCAGAGACTATCCGGAGGGTCCTGCATAAATTGAGACAATTTATTAATGCTAAATGTAATATCAGTTCTGGTAATAGTGACATACTGCAGAGCACCAATAATGCTTCTATATTGTTTAGAATTAAGTATAGTTTCCCCCTGTTTGTGGATAGACAGTGATTACTGACCATTGGTGTTGGTTGTGGCTTTGCATTCAACATGTATGTTTTGATTAAGAGTTCATTGATGTTTTTTTTGTCTTAACATCATCTCTATGGTAGATAATTTTGTAACCTAAATTCCTAGAAAATAATTTAGTTGACCGAGTTGCATCATTCCCTTTAATAATTAAATCATCTACATATATTAGTATATAAATTGTTGATACATCATTGAATCTGGTAAACAAAGAATTATCCGATTTGGTAAACTGAAAGCCCTTATCAACAAGGTAGTTTTCATTTTATAAAACCATGCCCTGGGGGCTTGTTTAAGCCCACAGATGGATTTCTTAAGTTTGCAGACCATGTTTTTATTATGCAAATAGCCTTGAGGTTGATGCATATAAATCTCCTCCTATAAGTCCCTATTTAAGAATGCATTATTGACATCTAACTGTCTCATGCAGCAACTATTATATACAACAATAGTAAGAATCAGTCTTATAGTGGTAGGCTTTACTACAGGAGAAAAAGTTTTAGAAAAATCAAACCCGTATTCCTGAGTATATTCCTTGGCAACGAGTCTAGCTTTATACTTGTTAATGGAGCCATGTGGATTCTTTTTTAGCATGTAGGTTCATTTGCAGTTGACAATATTTTTGTTGCTTGTAATTGTGACCAAATCCCAGGTTTTATTTTTGATAAGAGCATTGTACTCTTCGTCCATGGTTAATTTCCAATTGATGTTGCTGATAGCTTTATTAAGTTATCAGGTTCCCCTAATGTTGATGAGACGGTGAATATTTTTGGCTTGAAAATTCCGTTTTTGGCTCTAGTGATCATTGAATGACCTGTTCTGGTTTGATCTCTGTTATGTGGTAAGCCTCTAGCATTATTTTGATTTGGGTCAGTCTCAGGTCTGCTAACTTTACTTGTAGTACAATCATCATTGTGATCATTAGCATTGTTTGATGATCTTTCAGAAGTTTGAGGTGAGTAGTTGGATAGATGATCAGATTCATGACCTGATCCTAGTGGTAAAGTGAGTTGTGATTCTGGAGATTCTCTGGCCATCTCATGCTCCACATTTACAATATCAGTATATAATTGTAAGTTTGGTACATACTTCTTTACATTATAATATTTGTTTGTAGTTTTTATTTTTGATCCGTTAAATAGGAATACATGTTTATTGAAAACAACATGCCTACTTGTGATGAATTTCCCTTGATCATTAAGACATCTGTACCCCTTTTGGTTGATACCATACCCAACAAAATTACAAGAAGTAGATCTGAAATTCAACTTATTTTTATTGTAAGGCCTAGTACATGAAAGATACAAGCACCCAAAAATTTTCAAAATTTTGTAATTAGGTATGATTCCAAAAAGTTTTTCAATAGGGCTTAAACTGTTCAACACTTTAGCAGGTAACCTATTGATTAAGTAAACAGCTGTATTAAAGGCATCAGACCAAAATTTTAAGGGCATCGATGCATGAGCTAATCGTGATAGACTAGTTTCAACGATGTGTTGATGTTTCCTTTCTAATAGCCCATTTTGTTCAGAGGTGTGGGGACAAGTAGTCCTATGTATAATACCTCTTTTTTGGAAAAATTCACTCATGGGTTTATATTCACTACAGCCATCTGTTTGAAAAATTCTCACCTTACTACTTGTTTGATTTTCAACCATATTAATGAAGCTAGTAACAACATTGCACACATCAAATTTTAACTTTAAGAAATAGATCCATGTGTGTCTTGAGTAAGAGTCAACAAAACTAATGTAGTAGTTGTATCCATAGTCCGAGCTGATGGGTGCAGGGCCCTACAGATCTAAAGCAACCAGTGCAAGTAGTTGCTTATACTTAGTTTCATAATTAGTAAATGGTAACTTGTGACTTTTGCCGACTTGGCAATATATGCACACATATGGAGATGCAACATCATCAAAGGGAATGTTATTTTCGATTAAAAAAATTCTGATAGTTTTATCATTAGGATTACCTAGTTTATTATGCCACAAATCGATTACACTCTTGCAATTACTGTTATCAGACATTTCAGAAAAATTATAATTACTATTGATATTTTCAGTTTTCTTGCAAAGAACAGATTTGAACTTATAAAGTCCTATGTCTGCTCACCCTGCAAGAGAATTTCTTTAGTCAGTATGTCTCTAACCAAGCAATAATTAGGAAAAAAACTCAGAAAAATAAATCGTTATCACATGCAAATTGTGACACATTGATTAGGTTTTCTGTGATTTTCGGCACTCTTAACAGATTGTTTAGCTATAACTGCCTTTTCCCTTTGATATGAGCATTCCTTGTATGTGTTATTTTTATATAGTCATCACTAAGAAAATTAATTGTTTACCTTTGTATTCCTTGTTACCAACACTTAAATTCTCCAAATAACTAGTAATGTGATTTGTAGTACATGTGTCTGGATACCAAGATACATCCTGTATATGCTCTGCTTTTGCTGTTTCACCCAGCTGGCAGCTTTTGTTATTACTTTGATCGCCGTCACTTTGAGTTTGAGTAAGATTTGCACTCCCATTATTATTCTTTTGACTGGATGATGATTGACAAGGCATGTAACTTTGATCAAACCTGAAGTAACACTTTGCTGCAGTATGGCCTAGTTTCTCACAAATTTGACATTTAGGTTTAGAATTGATGTTATTCCATCTTCCCCTACCTCTAGACCTATTAGAAAATCCTCCCCTTTGATTGCCTTGATCATTTCTTTGATTCTTGCTTTTATTATTTGTTGCATAGTTGATAGATATGTCACAGTTAATGGATTTATTGTGACCAATTCTTGACTCATGAGCGAGCAGCGTAGCACGAACATATTGCATGTCAGGAGTAATTTTCTTTATGGTTAGAATTGCAACCACTGCTTCATACTCGTTGCCTAATCCATTTAGAATAGTTAAATCTTGTTCATCTTCACTGACGTTATGACCAGCAGACTCAAGTAGGCTCTATAGTTTCTTGATTTTTGCAAGATAGTCTTTCATAGCTTCATCTTCTCCCTTTCGTATATTTTGTAATTATCTTTTATAGTGCATAACTTTGGCTGCTGATTGGGTACTAAATACCCTTTTTGTAGTTAACCAAATTTCATTTGGATATTTACTATCGATCATTTGTGGCAGAAGATTAGAACTGATGGATGAAAGTAGCCCAGAACTTATAAGTCGATCTTTTCTATAATATTTGGTGTATTCGTTGTTGCTAACTAATCTGTTTTCATTGTCAATGATGAATTTCGGGGGTATGGATATAGTATGAAGAATGAAGCCCTCGAGGCCATATCCCTAAACAACGGTTTCAACTTGCAACCTCTAAAGGAGATAGTTGTCATCTTCCAGATGAACAGTAATTAGTTGGCTCTGCGGACTAATTACTATTTTTAATAGACTGCTTGAGTCGGATCCAAGATCAGATTGTATGGGTAAAGAAGGCTGATCAGGCAATGTCAGATGAGAGGAATCGACTTGACCTGCTGCTGATAGATCATCTCCGGCCATGGAAGAAAGAAACATATGTAAAAGCTTTGAATACAATACTGGAAATTAACTGAACCTTCAGGTAATTGAAAATTTCTTTTAAGAAAACGATGTAGATCAAGGCAGAATGCAACCAGTTTAAAGACTTGGACAGCTCTGTCTTTTATTCTGATTTTTTAAAGAAATTTTCAATGCATGAACTGGCTTTCTTGATTTCCAATGGAGGATTACTTTGAGAATCAATGTTGTAGCCAAACTTTGGATATAGAGTTCTTGGCATGCTACATTGAATGTTGATGCAAGCTTCTGTCTCCTAGATGATGAAGTTTAAGCTGATGGGAGACAATACCTTAAAACATAAATAAGACTTGATCTGAATATGATACTGCCTGGCAACAATGAGGATATAAGAAGATAAAGAATAGGTTATAATGAGGATCTTATGTGCTATAAAGCGCATGTTCCGATACCATGTAGAAGTTTGTGCAGATTTGGAGAAACGTTATGCAGAATCAAAATGAGTATTGAAACAAATGAGTTTTTAAGCAATTCAGAAATGTAATTTTATTGACTTTCAGATAGAATGTATACATAGCTATTTATAATAATGAATAGCTAAAATAGAAAGACCAAGCCCAATGTACATGGGCCACTAGGTACAAAATATAAAATATAGTAACATGTGCAGCCGCACAATCAGTTAACATAACATTTCTTTTAAATCATGGAAGACACGAGGGTCCTGCAAGTCATGAATCCGTATTTAACCCGATTGAAGCATTTTTATGGAGATTATTTTACTTGTTGGAAAGAGACGATGAAATTCTTCTTGATCATCGTAAATTGTTCTATATTTTGGAAAATGGTTTGAAAGTGATACCAGATGAAACTGATAAGGATGAAGCTGCTCTAAAGACCAAACGTGTAAAACACGGAGAAGATAATTTTCTATGTAGAGGGAACATTCTAAATATAGTCTACTTCTGTCTACAACACTCATAGGACCTTGAAAAATGAGAAAGCACTTTGGACTTCATTATAAAGCAAATATTGCATATCCGAGGCAACTAACAACAAATTTCTTATTATTAATTTTATGGAATTCAAAATAGTCGTTGATAAGTCCATAGTTGAACATGTATGCAAAATCCTATTGTTGTTAAAACAACTTAATGATGTTGGAATAGATCTCTTTAAATCTTTTATTTTTGAAGTTACAATTTCTAGATTCTCTAATTCTTGGAATGATTACGAGAAAAAACTCAAACATGATGAAACAAATTATGATTTAGACGACTTACATGCATCATCTTTGTATTGAAGATGACACTTGTAAATGTGAAATAGACGATAATCCATAAACTGAGTCTCATTCTAAATTGAACAATGTTGAAATAACTAACAAATTGAAGCCTAAGAACAAGACACAGTTTAAGAAGAAAAATCATTCCAAGAATAACAAAAAGAAAAGTGCTTGCTATTTTTGTAACAAGCTCAACTACTATGTCTGAGACTGCTCTCTTCGAAAGAAATAACAAAAAGTGAATCAGGTCGAAGACTCACTTATGACTATAGTGCTAGAGGCGAACTCTGTTAGTGGAATTGATAATGATTGGTGACTTGAAACTAGAGAAACCATTCCCATTAGCAAGGTTGTAATCTATTTAATACATACAAAATAATAATAAAGAAGTCGACGAAGTTGCGAAGGAAAATTAGATTTCCAGCAGAGTTATGGGAAAGGCACTATAGAACTTTAATTCACCTCTGTAAGAGTCCTTACCATAGTAAATGCATTTTATGTACCATATATGTACAAGAATTTGGTCTCTAGATATCTTCTTAATGAAGGAGAATTTAAGATGGCGTATGAGTCTGATAAGTTAGTGTTGTCCAAGAGTAACAAAATTTATTTGATATGGATACTCTCGTAACGAAATGATTAAGTTGAATCAAATAAAGTAATCTTATATTTATATTGTTGATTTTGTTAGTTTATGGCATGATAGATTAGAAAAAATATGCATAAATTAAGATTAATTTCTAATTGTGATTTCAAATCATTCTCTAGATGTGAAGTATGTGTTCAAGCAAATATACATTGCAAATATTTCAAATTTGTAGAATGGAAAACTGGTTTGCTTGATTTGGTGTATGATGATGTAGGAGACTTAAAAAGTCATATTATTTATGGTAGCAACCTATACTATATCACATTTATTGATGATTATTCTAGATATGCTAGTGAGTATCAGATAAAACTAAAGATGAGGATTTTGATAAACTTAAGTGTTAACTTATAAAAATATGTTCAAGTCATGGATCGTTCGTATGTCAGGTCGCCAAGATCTTACAACATGATCACTAGATCGTTCGACATGTATGCATGGTTAGGTCGCATTGGTCTGTATGGCATCAGGTCAATCTTCATCAAGTCCGTAACATATAGGTCGCTCAAAAACTTGGAGATGATACTAAGCTTCAGATCATTGCTCTTTAGTCCGCTTACCTTCAGGTCGTATCTCTTCAGATCGTCCGTGTTTTGAAGGAACTCGCAGGGTATCAGGTCATTGAGCATGTGTATGAAGGCAAGTCGCACTCATATGTGGTCCAACAACCTAATTAGTTTGTGTCTTGGGGGTCAAGGTACAATTAGGTCAGTTATGACCTAAGGTGCCAGGTCGTTTCAACGAGAAGAATCCCTTCATACACTATTTCCAACCTCACTACCTCATTTCCACACCTATAAATACCCCCACCTTTTCACCATGGGAGGGACTAATTTTTCCTTCACGAAGTGCTGCAAAATTCATTTTTCAACAACTTCAAATCATTCAAACCTCCATTAAACCTCCTTCTAGCTTATATTCAATATCTCAATCACCATCGAATCGTAAAAGATCGTCCAAGTGCTCAATTGTTGAAGATTCACTCCAACAATCATGGAGATCTATCCATTTCCATAGGGAATTCGAGAGAATCAAGACATTAAAGAAAAGAATAAGAGAGAATCAATTGTAAAGAGAGAAAATGAGCAAAGTTGTAGAGATTATGTACCTTGTAACATTGAATTTGGTAATGAAATCTCTCTTCAAAGTGGACGTGGGCCAAATCTATGTCGAACCGCTATAAATTCCTGTCTTTTTACTTCTTTTGTGTATGGGGTTTCCCGCATTATAGATCTAAACATTTTTGAGGTGTTTACACATCTCAAAGGGTGTTCGTGTTCAATTTTAGCATTAACATTTTTAGCGCCCACCGTGGGGCTACATCCACATCCCAAGGTTAAGTATATTATGGGGGCGTTGAAGTTTGAAGCATGTTTCCACGATAGATTCTCAAAGTCTAAGATCCAGGAAGGTTGAAAGATTCTCTTCGAAGTTTAGAAACTTGTTTGACATAATGCCGCTGAAGAAACCGGGAAGTAAGTCTGCTAGAGGAGGATCCGACAATGTTGCCAATGAAGCTATGCCGCAAACCAACCGCTTTGAAGTTAGCCAACCTGAGATGAATCGGACACCGTTGTCGCCAATTTAAATCAACGAATGGAAAATTCTAATAAAGCTTTGATAGATTCTAATCAGGCCTTGGTGGACAAGATAAATGCTCTTATCGTTGCTTAACTCAACCCCGCACCACCTCGAAGAGTTCACATCAACCTTGAGGAGAATGGGAATTCATCGGCTTCTGATCATAATCGTAATGATAATATGGAAGGCCTCGATGGTTGGAAAAGCAATAAAAACGAAGCTGAAATTCAAGATTCAAAGCCAAAGACTAAAATTCATTTCGATCGTAATACCCGAAGAGTTGCTAGTCCCACCAAAGGGGTACCTCCCCATAGTGGAGGTAAAAGATCTCAATCATCTAACCACGATCGCTTGCCAAGACGAGTATTCGGCAAAGAGATTGAAGTCCACCTGCGGAACAACACAACTCAGAGGAGTATATCGCGGACATGATAAAGCAAATCATGAAAAACAACATGGCTCACAATGATAGTGAGAGTGTAACCCCCCGTATTTCAACTACATTAAAGAGGATAAATTAAAGAATAATTTATTTAATATTCAGAATTTAGGGAAACAGACTACGCCATTGCGTTTATCTCGAAATTCTGGTCAAGATAGACACTTGGTTTGCGTAAAACGGATAATGTATGAAGAAGTTATGAATGGTAGAATTTGGACGACTAAAACAGGGATAACTTGTGCACTTTACAAGTGCGCCAAGGAATTTTTACACTGGCGCACCTGTAAAGTGCGCCCATGTAAATTTTTGGGCATCCGAACTCAAGCGGGTGTCGACCTGTGGCCCGATTCCCCCTAGAGCTAA
>JASFAX010005513.1:0-35743 GCA_030737875.1 Allium sativum
ATTGTTGGCATGCTTGGACTATGCGTGTGTTTTGTATTTCTTTGGCACTATGCTACCAGTTATGCTGCTATAGGTTGTGTTCATATGAGCTAATAATAGCTAATAATATTGTGATGACTTAAACTGTAACTTGTGCTTGTGTGAATTGCAGGCAAGTTGGATGAGCATACAAGCCGACGAAGTGATTTTTCATGTAATCTTGTTTTGAAACGATGTTTGAACATGTACGATGACTTATTCCTATATGTATTAGTAGATCTATTAACTATGACTTTGTAATTGAAATCAAATTTGCTTTTGGTATTAATTTTTTGTTATTGACAGTTTTGTCTTGTGAATTTACTGCTTAATTGTGCACAAATTAAATAATAGATTTTCTATATAAAGATCATAGCTGAAATATGTGCTATAAATTAAAAGTATTAATAGTGGAATATTGCACTTATGGAAATAAAAAATGAAATGCTATGTAAAAAAATAAATAGTGTGGATTTTTTTTTCATATCATTGAATGTGTGCTATAAAAACAGTGAAAATGCTATGTATACAACGGATATTCAGCGAAAACTTCACTTATGAAATCATAATGTGAAATGCTATGTAAACCATGTGGAAAACTTTTCATATCACTGAATATGAGCTATGAAAACAGTGATAATTCTATAAAAAAAGGCGAGTAGAAAGCTATCAATAGGGAATTCAATAATAGCGGATTTTTTTTAAAACAAAATGGAAAACATTTTTCATAGCAACGAATATGTGCTATGAAAATAAGAATAATGCTATGAAAAAATAAGTTAAGATATTAGTAAGAAAATAAATTGCAAGGTCTGAACGCTATGTAAAACATTTCATGATGGTGAATTTGCGCTATAAAATGTATGATACTATAGCGTTTAGATTTGAGCTATAAGATATAGCAGAGCTATTATTGCATATCGTTATATAGCATCGTCACTAATGCTATGTTAACCTATTATAGCGTTTTCACGTGCTATTTAAAGGTAAATCTGTTGTAGTGCAAGCATAGATGCGTTGGGTTAAGTAGAAATTTTAAAAGCGGAGCATCATGCTGAACTGAAGAGGCTTAAGGATGCTGAGGCCAGGGTGGAAGAGTCTCAAGAGCCATATATATGGGGCATATATGTTAAAGAGCTTCGATTCCACAAAATCTCATGGGTTGATGATTATCCTCGGATAATGGCTCAGACTTGGGATAGACTGTTGTAGTTTGAGGCTTAGAGGTAATAGGTTAAGGCAATAGATGAGTTTGAATTTATGGAAACTCATATGGCCGAAAAAAGCTCATTATTGCCAGAAGGGAGGAGAATGTACGAGTTGACGTTGAGAGGGCGAGGTTGGCGGAACCTGCTTCTACCAAAGAGAAGTCAGTGACTACCGAGAGCGTGATTATCGCTCATGAGTTTATGGGAGGAGTTTCCCAGCAATACCAAGTTATGACATCTGCCTCTGACAGTGGTCCAGTGGTCCCAGCCCTTGCTACTACCGAGTATGACCCCGACAATCCGGGGTTGGGACAAGGAAGCTCCTTTCAACAACAACTGAGGCACCATGCCTATAGGGATTGCGCTGCAACTGCTAGGAGGTAAAGGCTCATTATCATGAATGTCTACAAGGATGTAAGCACTAAGTCAAAGTAGACTAATTCATCTTCTCTTTCGTTGTTAAAGCCCTTCCTGAGAAGAAGTAACAACGAGCTTCACAGCGACACTTCCTTTATTATCTGAGGTTGGAATGAGATTGCAGAGAATATAGTTTGGAGAAGGTGGAGGTCCATTGAATACATTTTCTGATATAGACAAGGGCAAGAGGGTGAGAGGTGGAGGTAGATCGGGGAGGAAGAGGAAGAAGACTAGTGACGACCCACCTAGTGCTAAATCTACAAAGAAGAAGGAGAAGGAAGGGTCATACAAATGATGGTTGTAGAGTTTTCGATTATGTAGGACGATAGTATACATGAGTACGACCCTCGCTTTTGGAGGCATGGTGTGGTTTTTATGTACACCATGCCTTTAGAAAGAAGGATAGACAAGTATAGTTTGCTTCTTATGTGAATGAAAGTTTTTAGTTGACTTTGATTGATAACGCCTTCTATCATCTCTTCCACGGTCCTCTCTATAATCTTGTTCGATGTTAGAGTAAGATTTTGGGAAATTTTGGAGGATCTTTCTAGGATCATAGCTTCTATGAGACATCGTCCCTGTAAAGAATGCAATGTAGGTGAGAAGTTTCCTTTAGTTGGCAGGCTACTATAGAAAGTTTATCAAGGACTTTGCAAGGGTATCAACTCTGCTTACCCGATTGACGAAAAAGAACTTCGATTTTTCACGGAGCGTTGATTATGAGGATGCCTTTCAGAGGTTGAAGAGGGCTCTGACAATAGCCCTCGTCCTGACTCTCCTAGACGAAAGAAAGATGTTTATGGTTTACACCGATGCTCGTGGCATAGGGCTTGGTGTCGTTCTAATGTAAGAGGAAAGGGTAGTGTGCTGTGGAAGCAGACAATTGAGGTTTCATGAGAAGAACTACCTAATCCACGACCTAAAGTTGAAAGTTATAGTGTTTGCATTGAAGTCTTGGCGGAACTATCTCCTTGTTTGTGAGGGAGGTACGGGGTGGCCATCACATTTGGTATCAGAGCTTTTGTTAATCAATTTTATCCAAAGTTCCTGGCGTAATGACATATGAGCAGTGCAATTTATGCCCCGCTATTACCCCGCTGTATCCCCGCTATATCTTATAGCGGATTTCTACTGCTACGCTATTTCTATATAGCCTTTGAAATAGCCTTTCCGCTTTAAGCCCCGCTATATTCCGATATTCCCGATATATCCCATTATTTCAGCTATGTTCCGCTATAGCTTCTATAAATGAAATGAATTGGAAACAAACATTTTCACTTTATAAAATCTATAAAATTAGTATTTTCATAGAATTTTTTGACATATATTTTTTAGGTATAGAAAATACTATAATATTCTATTAAATTTAATCAAACTAAATAAGAGTTCAAATTAATTTACATATCTTTGTAGATGCTTTTACTTAAAATTATGTATGTAGTAATTATAATTAAATAGAATGTTATTTTTTTATTGATTTGTCATTTGTATAGTTGTAAAAGTATTAAAATGAGTTTTTTATGCTATTTCAGACAAATCCGCTACATCCTGCTATTTCCTCGCTTTATCCCCGCTACAACTTTTTACACCTCCATCGCATTGGATTCCCTGAGCACATTAACTGCACAACATATGAGAGATGTATTTGTACTTTCTAATGGATGAATACTATATTACAGTTTATAGTATAGTAGCCCTTGAACTCCATTGCAGTTTTCTCATGTGTGAACTAATCATTCTGTTTCGAGATTTAGAATGAGTCGTCGATCTTAGAGACATACTGCTAGGGAAGAGTGTATTCCTTGAAGGGGAGATGGTGGTTTACCTAACTACCCAGCTATGTTCGAGACCATGATGACTGCAATCATGAGGAGGGTACTCGCTCTAGAAGTAGTTAGGGGTAGATGTTGGTGTTCAGGTGCAAGTACCTAAGGTGGTTGATTTCGCTAAGTTGTGCAAGGATTTCACTACTCTTAGTGGGAAGCCATTTAGGGATAGAGCCGACTATAGAGATTCAAGGGTGCCTTAATACTTTTGTTTGGATATTCGAAGACATGGGTATTGATGATGCGACTAAGAGGAAGTTTTCATCAAGACAGCTACAAGGAAAAGCTATGGATCGGTGGAACTTTGTCACTTTAGAGACCTCTAAAGATGGGATCACGTAGAATCAGTTCCGAGTCAAGCTCGAGATGAAGTTCATTTCTACCGCCCAAAAATATGTTCTATGCAAGAAGTTTGTAGAGCTAAAGCAGAATGGTCGACTAGTGTTAGAGTATGTTTCAAAGTTCAAAGCCTTATCCAAGTAAGGAAGTACTATAATTGTGGTGAGCTTGGGCACAACAAGAAGGATTATCCAGAACCATCGAAGGGGAAGCAGATAGTGAAGGAGTATGCTTTGGAGGTTGTGCCAACTTCTTCAAAAGCTCCTACAACTGAGGAGAAAGAGAATAGTGTTGTTGTTCAAGGTACACTTTCTGTCGGAGGTGTTTTAGTTCGAGTGTTGCTTGATACTAGAGCATAACATTCCTTGTGTGTTGTTTGGGTTTGGAACCCAAGATTTGCAATAGACCATCGGTTGTGACTAATCCAATCGGAGGTTCATCTAATCTTTATATGCTTTGCCATGGTCTAGTGTTATCGAGTCATGGTTGCTCTTTTGTGTGTGATTGCTTTGTTTTGAACTTCACCGGGTTTGGGATCATTTTGGGTATGGATTGGCTCAAGAGGTATGCGGTTAAAGTGGATAGCGAAAAGCTCGAGGTGACAGTTGGGAATGTGAAAGGGCGAATGATTATGATTCGATGTCAGCCAGAAGATGACGTCTTTGTAAGCTTTTTGTATTCTCTTGTGATTCCACGGGAAGGACTGTCATCTGTGTCGATCGCTAGTGAGTTTGATGATGTCTTTGACAAAGTCAAAGGTTTGCCGCCGCATCACGAGATTGAGTTCAAAATCATTTGGTTGATGGTACTAGACCTATCGTTATACCCTTTAGGCAGATGGTGCCTAGAGAACAATGAGAGTTAGAGGTGCAAGTCAGTGACCTTTTTGGAAAAGGATTCATTCGGTGGAGTGTGTGCGAATGGGGTGCAGCAATTGTCTTTGCAACCAAGGCTGATGGATCTTTGAGATTGTGTGTGGATTATCGTGAGTTGAACAAGGTAACTAAGAAAACAAGTATCCATTGTCGAGGATAAATGACTTGTTGGATCAGCTTCACGAAGCAAAGGTGTTTTCTCAAATGGATTTAGCGATGGGATTTAACCAGTTGAAAGTGGCAAAGGATAGTGTGACGAAGACAGCTTTAGGACACCATCCGGGTTTTTCGAGTGGTTGGGTGATGCCATTTAGCGTATTTCATGGACCTTATGAATAGCATATTCAGAGATCAGTTGAACAAGTCGTATTTATGTTCATGTATGACATTCTGGTTTACTCCCGGAATGAGAAGAGCATTGCGAGTTGTTTTGGAAATCTTGCAAAAGCATTAACTGAGGGATAAGTTTTTGAAGTGTCACTTCTGGAAGAATGAAGTAAGGTTCTTAAGCCATGTTGTTTCTGGAAATGGAATAGTGGTTGATCTCGCTAAGGTGGCAGCAATCCAGGACTGGGATAGACCTAAGAATGTGACGAATATGAGAAATTTCCTTGGGTTAGGGGGGATATTATCGTCAATTTATCAAGGATTTCTCCATGATAGCAGCATCTTTAACATGATTAATGAAGAAGAATCAAGTGTTCACATGGGACGCGTAGTGTGAGCAAGCTTTTGGAATCTTGAAAGAGAGACCGACGAGGGCTCTTGTTTTGACTATTCCAAGTAGGAATGAGGGAATGGTGGTGTATATCGATGCATATGGTACAGGATCTGGAGCAGTGAAGATGCAGAAGGATAAAGTTGTAGCCTATGCGAGTCGACAACTAAAGCCGCACGAAAGGAATTATCCGACTCATGTTTTGGAGTTGGTAGCAATCGTGTTTTCTCTTAAGATGTGGAGACATTACCTGTTGCGAATTCGATTCGAGCTGTTTACAGATCACAAGTCATTGAAGTATCTTTTCTCCCAAAAGGATTTGAATCTTCGGCAGTAACATTGGTTATAGTTTTTGGCATCTTACGTCTTTGGTATTGCCTATACTACTTTTAAAGGTAACATAGTGGTGGATGCATTAAGTCAAAGACATGCAAGTTTAGGAGCTATGTTTTCAGAATGGAAGTATCTTGACTACTTGGCAGAATTTGATTTTAGTCCTCGGTGTGAGTTGGAGCCATAAATGTTGGCAAGCTTATCGATAAGACGTACTCTCATCGAAATGATTGGAGAAAGCCAAAAGTGTGATGTAAAGCTTGTCGAAATCATCCAGAAGCTGGAAGCGAGAAAAGAACCAGAAAATGATAAGGAATTCGAGGTCGATCGAGATGGTTGGCTTCAGAAGAAAGGACGACTGGTTGTTCCTGATATTGATGGATTGAGAGATGAGGTTCTGAGAGAATGTCATCAATCTAAGTTGATGATTCATCCTTGTGGCAATAAGATGTATCGGGACGTGAAGCGAGCTTATTATCAGGAAGGTATGAAATGGGATGTTGGAAATTTATTTCCAAGTGTATGAACTGTCAATTGGTGAAAGATGAACAGAAGAAGCCAAATGGATTGTTTCAGCCATTGGAAGTTCCTACGTGGAAGTGGAAGCAAATATCTATGGTCAACCTAGGACTAGGGTAGGAAATGAAGGGATTTGGGTCATAGTAGATCTCTTGACCAAGAACACAAGGTTTATTCCTGGTAGATCGACTAGGACAACATCGGAGTTGGCTGAGCTATATATTAAATGGTTAGTTCAATTCCATGGTATCCCAAAGAGTGTAATGAGTGATCGAGATCCATCGTTCACGAGTGGATTTTGGAAGAGTTTGCAAAACAGTTTGTGAACCGAGCTATGTTTGAGTACGGCTTATCATCCCCAGATTGATGGTCAAGCCAAGCGAGTTAATCGAGTTTTGGAAGATCTCCTTAGAGCTTGTGTACTGGATTTCGGGGGGATCATAGGAAGACCATTTACTTTTGGTTGAGTTTGCATATAACAACAGCTACCAGTCGAGCATTGGGATGGCACCATAGAGGCATTGTATGGCAGACCGTGTATTCCTCCGGCATATTGGTTAGAGACTAGAGATAAGCTGATACTTGGGCCTGAGATGGTAAAAGAAGCATCGTATTGTATTGAGATTGTTCGGCAAGGAACGAAAGCAGCCCAAGATCATTAGAAGAATTACGCCGATAAACGTTGAAATGATTTGGAGTTCAACGTTGGTGATATGGTATTCGTGAAGATTTCACCATTGAAGCATGTTGTTCCATTCAGAAATAAAGGAAATTTTTGGCTCTAAGATTCGTTGGACCGTTTCTGATAGTCGAGCGAATCGAAAAGCTCGCGTATAGGTTGAATTTACCTGAGAAGATGTCAAGTGTGCATAATGTCTTCCATGTGTCTTTTCAACGAAATTGTGTGCACAATTCGAATGTGGTGGTATCTCCGGATCAGTCTGAAGATTTAGAACTCGAATCTGTAGTTTCGAGACGTCGTAAGCCACTTTGAGTTGTGGGGAATAACACGAACCAACTTAGGAGTAAGGTGGTTAAGCTAGTCAAAGTATAGTGGGTTGAGGATAATGACGATTGTACGTGGGAAACGGAAGAGAGTATGAAGATGACCCATCTAGAACTCTTCATTGTCATGACCCATTAATGTCGTGTTACTCTTACACCATTGTAGACTGTGTTATTGTTAGAATTCCACGTGCTAGGTTAAGGCTACGGATGCATGGCTTGCTAGATGCTAGATGCTAGATTAGAAGGTAGATTGACTGCTCGTGGATGATAGGCATGCAGAACGGTTATTGTTGCTTGTGCTTGCTTGGGATTTCATGGACGAAATTCCTAAAGGGGGGAGAATGTAAAGACGCTCGTTTTACATATCGGAGGATCGTAAAATATTTTTATTTAATTCTCCACGGGTTGGATCACCCTCAATTTTCAACATGTTCATAAGGATATAAGACATGCCCACGATTTTTATCAATTTTATTTATGACCATTTTCCCTCTGTTATTTTTGTTTAGGGAATAAATTTTGATTGGGATCGAATCAGGTGCTGGGATTGATTTCATTGGATCAGAAATGGTGTTCCAATTCCATAGAGTGGTCACATTAAAGATTTGGCTGAGCGATTTAGAAGGAATCATTGCTTTTGTGTTGTTAGTTTTATGGACAAACTAATTAGTCATTAGTAGGATGATTAGTGAGGCCCATTAAGACTAGGGGATGTTGGCTATAAAGAGGATGGTAGGGGTAAAGGGAATTGTTTAGTCTCTTCATTTCTCATTTGGTTGGGTGACTTGATTCTTCGGCTCAACCAAATACCACACTTCATTTCAATTCAAATATTTACATAAGAAAATTGAAGATCAACATCAAAGAAGGTTAGATCACATCAAATTTATTGATTTGGAGACCTTTCTTCACTACCCGATGAGAGATTCATTGATTTGAAGCTATTTTGTGGATTTGGTGGGTGATAAGCATCTCTCACACGGATTCAATCGAGTATACAGGTTTGTTTGATCTTAATTTCATCATTTCAAGTCAATTTCCCCTAGATCTAATCGATGTAAGTATATTTTCAATTTGAATCACACCATGGGATCTAATTTAGCAACTTATAATGGTTAATTCATATGTTTATGCAAGTTTAGATCCATTTATTAAATTATTTATTGTTTTATCATAATTTGGTGAATTTCATTGATTGTATGATGATTATTGTTGAGCAAATTCTTGTTTGATGATTGCATGCTATGTTATTGATTATTCGATTGAAATAGTCGATATGGATGAGATGGATGCATAGATGTTCGTCGTTAAAGTGTAGATTGTACGGATCGGTCGTGTACATGATGAGATGGCGGATTAGCTCGAGTGCAAACAAGGGAGTTTGGATCATGGGGAAAAACGATGGATCAGCCGCAAAATTCTTGGATCGATGGAGCGGTGTAGTGTGATGGATCGGGTGATCAAGCAAATGTATGGATCAATAAATCAATGGGTCGGGTCGTTGCGCACATAGTGGATTAGCTGAAGTAGCTAGATCGGGTCATTGATGTGTGGATCGGTTCAGATGATGGATCAGTGGGAAATGGGGTGCATGGAAAATGTTTGATCGGTAAGAGCGACGCATGATGGATCATGTGATGCGGGTGGGTGCTGTGTATGGATCATGCATGATCCATTGGATTGATCGCATACTATCCAGGGATGGATCATGTGCGATCCACTAATGAACTAGTGTAATCCATGATCGAGTTATAAGTGATCCACTGGATATTTACCAAATGATATTTATTTTAGTTTGATGATGGGCGTAGCTTCGACGTAAATTTAGATGGAATGTTCAAAGCAAAGTGAAGTGTTCGTTGGTCGTGATGTGATGCAATGATGATGTAAAGACAACTCAAGATGATTTGAGCTCGTGGATAATAGCTTACTCGAGAAGGCGCTTAAGCTTAAGGATAGTCGTCGATGGCGACGACTAGAGTTATTGAAGGCAGTGGTTCTAGCGGACTCAAAGCTAGGGTACATTGGGACGCCCAAAAGACTAGATGATTAGTCGAGTACCCTGGGTAGTCACAATGGGCCTTGATTCGAGACACGACGGCCTATGGAATTTTCCTAGAATTGGGTTTACCGTTATCCCTTAATGGATGGCAAGATGGGTCAGTCATACGATTAACGATGGATTTCTAGGCAAGCCAGTGGTGATAGCTAGAGTCACGGATGTTATTGTTGCTTGTATCGTCTTGTGTGGGTTGCACGACGTTAAGGGAGATATTTCTTAGGTGCTTATCTGATGTTTGTTTCGGCCTTCATGGTTTGTGCTTGGGAGGTGTTGAGCTCAATTAGGATGATCTACGCTTGATAATTTGTTGCTATGGATGTATTGTATACTTCTTCTCTAATTCCCTGGGAAAGGCTGTCACTGTCGATTGTGGAGGAGACGGGTCTGGGTTTCTTCTCTGTTGATGTGTTCGTAGATTAGATGATTGATCTACCTATTTCTCATAAACATTGTTGATGATGTTGATAGCTAGTTTATCTCTCATTAAGACTTTTATCTGACACAAGTTTTTATGTTTTCCTCTTATTACCTTGGGCGGTTAATCCATGTTTTGGATGGGCAGACTAGGTGGCTAGTGTGGTAGATCTTGATGAGGACGACGCTGCTGAGCAACGAAGAGCTGGAGGCCTACGTATTAGTTTCCTACTCTTAATATATGTTGTTTCCATTGATATTGATGTATGCTAATCTAAGTGAACCTGTAGTGAGGCCTATTTTACAGACTATGATATAATCCAGTTTGATGTATGGATATTTTCATGATGATATGAAAGTTTAAGATTCTGCTAAGTTATGCTTCACTATTATCTCCTGTTGTATATGTTATATTATATTTTCTCCATGTTCTGTGAGTTATACGGTAGGTTTCTACATGTATTTACAACCTTGATGATCGTCCCATATCGGCCTCGCACTTCTCCTTTGCTTGTGCAAAATGTACGGGGAGGTCGTCACAGTTATGGTTTACTAGACTTACTCCTTGATCGGTTCCTAACTTTAAAGATCTAAGTGAGAAGTTTTAAAATCAATTCTTACTGCATGCGTTAAAATCAAAGAGTGTTTTTTTAGCTCTCTGTAGTTAAGCAGGCCCCTGGAGAAACTTTGAGGTAATACATGGATCACTTCAATATGGCCGTCACTGAAGTAAACAATCCCAATCTAGAGACTGTCCTAATAGCAATGATTGATGATGTAGACAAAGATATTTAATTTGGGAGACATTTGGTTGGAAAACCTCCTACGACCATCGAGTTGTTTTATAAGAAAGCAAACGTTCGTCTATGACAAAAGGACATATAATTGAATTGAAAAGGAGATCCAGTAAGGCTGTGAAGGAGAAGATTCAAAGCAAAGTCGCTATACGACAGTCCGGCGATAGATCTGGCAAGGTAGAAGTTAATGTTGGTAATCAGAATGAAGGAGATAACCACCGAGTTAAGAATGGCAATAGAAGAAATAGGAATCGAATGGGTGATTCCAGTCCTTTGAAAGTTATACGTCGTTGTATGACACCTCGGAAAACATTTACTTGGATATGTGAAACGTGATGCAGTACAAGAGCCCACCTCCGAGAGACTCGACAGAGAAAGAACACGAAACCGGAGAGTTTTGTTTGTTTCATGAAACCTATGTGAATTCAATGAATGAATGCCGACATTTGAGAGAAATAAAAGAGAAGTTGTTGTGTGAAGGGAAGCTTGACAAATACAAAGTGGCCCCTAGGGACAAGGGACAAGACGGTTCAGCCCCGAACCAGAGTCAGGCAGCTCCAAGAGCTACTGCTCAACAAAAGGAAAAGGATTTATTATTAACACTATTTCCGAAGGGCCTCATCCAAAAGGGTTTAGCACAAGAACGAAGAAGCAGTATGTAAACGCTACAAAGCATCTTGATGTCGGAGAGTGCAGTATTCCCGAAGATGCTATGCCAATCAAGCAGCAGAAAATGATGATGGACGACATCGTTTTCCACCACCGAGAGAGTGTTGGAGTGGAAACTCCAAGCGTAGACCCATTGGTAATATCGACCATTATTGGCCCAGCAACTGCACGGAAGGCCCCTGTTGACTTCGGGAGTTCTGTCAATATATTATTCAAAATAGCTTTTGACCAGATGAGGCTAGAAGCTACTAGAGATCTAAAACCATGCACTAGGTGGATATGTAATTTTAATGGTTCGACAACCAATCCAGTGGGAGTAGTTGATTTACCGGTGGAGCTTGGTGAGGGAGAGTGCGAATCCTTCCATTCCACATGATGAATATAGACTCTCGTTATAATGCATTCTTGGGCCGACCGACCCTGACAAAGTTTAGAGCGCGCAGCGCACCCTAGTGTTACTTCTGAAGTTCCCAACCAAATATGGAGTGGGAATGGTCCGAGGAGACCAAGTGACAAGAAGAGCTTGTTACTTAGCAGAATGGAATGTCGTCCATGATGGAGTTGGCAAAGAGTCCAAGGATACCCCTTACGCCAAGGGGGCATCGGTGTAGCAAGTAAAGGAAACATCCCGGTCAGAGTCGCCAGATTATCAGTTCGAGGATACTGATCCCAGAGAGGACGAGGAGCCGGGAGGTAGAAGGGAGACACCCAATGAGATAACTGTGGATATTCTGATTGATAACAACAACCCGACTAAGGTCTTGAAAATCAGATCCCATTTAAACTCCCTTCGGATAAGGGAATTGACATATTTCTTGCGATCCAATCTAGATTTATTTACACAAACCCATGTTGACATGTGTGGGGTATTTCCAACAATCATGAGCCACTCGTTGAACATAAACCCGAAACACGTCCCAGTAAAGCAGAAGAGACGTATGCTTGGCTCGGAGAGGTCGGCAGCTTTGAAAGAAGATGTTGAAAAGCTGAAAGGCAATGGCTTTATTCGAGATGCGACGTGTCCTGATTGGATATCATATCGTTTCCTTGTAAGGAAAGCTAATGAAAAATGGAGAGCGTGCATCGATCATTTATGGACACGAACTTCTTTCATTTATGGACGCGTAATCGAGATACAACCAAATTCTAATGCATGTACTAGACCAAGAACATACCAACTTTATCATAGATCTTGGGTTATACTATTACGTAGTAATGCCTTTCAGATTGAAGAATGCCAGAGCGACATAACAATGTCTGGTGAATTGTATGTTTAATAACCAAATTAGGAAGTCTATGGAAGTATATGTGGATGACATACTTGTGAAGTTCAAGCAGTAGGTTGATCATGTTTAAGATTTGGTAGAAAAGTTCAACATCCTCTGGTATTACGGAATGAAACTCAACCCTTTGAAATGCTCTTTTGGCATTGCGTCAAGGAAATTTTTGGGTTTCATAGTCAGTTCTCATGGGATTATGAACAAACCGGACTACATTGTCGCAATCAAGAATATTCAAGAACCGCAAGAATCAAGGATGTACAAAGCTTGGCGGGAAAGGTTGTAGTCTTGATCAGATTTATTTTTGTGGCCACTGATAAGAGCATTCCCTTCTTTGACTTAATAAAGCGAGGGAAGCACAACTTTGAGTGGACCCCAGATTGTATTGAATCCTTCTAGAATTTGCTAAGTCATTTGGAGAAACCTCCAATATTATCCAAGATAATAGATCACGAAGACTTGTTTGTATACTTGGCGGTATCATCGCATGCAATTAGTTCAGCTCTCGTCCGTGAGGAGGAGAAAGTACAAAGACCAGTATATTATGTGAGTAAGAAGCTGGCAACGGTGGAATGTAATTACCCAGAGATCGAGAGGCTTGCTTACAACCTATTAATCACTGCGAGAAAACTCCACTATTACTTCCAGGCTCATCCAATCATGATATACACTAATAAGACGCTAGACAGGTCCTTCAGCAACCTGAGGCATGTAGGAGACTACTTAAATGGACTATTGAACCGAGCAAGTTCGATCTCACCTTCCTTTCGAGGAAATCCATTTGAGGACAAGCATTGGCGGACTTTATAGTCGAATTCACAATTCTCAAGGATGATGTATTGGATGATTAAGCCAGCTCACCAGAATTCAAAACAAAGTCAGGCATTTGGAAATTATTTACAAATGGTTCTTACAATGGTCAATGTTCCTGCATCGGAGTTATTTTGGTAACTCCTGAAGGAAAATCAATCTATTACACTTTGAGACTTAATTTTCCCTCTACTAACAATGATTCCAAGTACGAAGATCTAATTGTCGGGTTAAGACCCGCGAAGTAATTGGGAGTAGTTGAATTGGATATTTTCTATGACTCTCAAATCATTGTATTTTAGGTTAAGAAGGAGTTTCAGACGAAGGGATAATGACTTGCTGCCTACCTGGAACGGGTCGAGGAGCTATTAGGAAGCATGGAATATTATAGCATTTCCCACGTTCCTCAAGCAAAAAAGTAGAAGGCCGACAAACTACGCAAGTTGGAAATTTCCGACAACCCAATGAGATGGAGATGGTTCCAATTAAAACACTCGACGCCCCGAGCATTGATCGGATAGAAGTTGATCAAGTGATGGAAGCTGAACCAGAGAGAGTCCTCGATGGCTCCCATAAAGAACTTCTTGTAGCGTGGAACACTTCCAAAGAGGAAAAATGAAAGACGCGCCATTGTTCGCAAAGCAACGAGATACGTCATGCAACGCAAATGTGCTTTACAGAAGGGGGTTCTCAGTTCCTTTACTCCGATGCATAGCCCAACATCAATCGTGTGTTGAGGGAAGTGCATGAAGGTGACTGCGATGACCACACCGAAGGGCGGACATTAGCAAAAAAAGATACCGCAGTAGGCTATTTTTTGCCTATCATAAACCGAGATACGGCTGATTATTCGTGACACTAGGACAAGTGCCAGAAGTTTGCTATGATTCCTAGAGCTCAGCCCAGTCAACTCACCTCGATGGTGAGTCCATGGTCGTTTTTTGTATGGGGAAAATACATCATTGGGATCCTTCCAATTGCTAAAGGTGGAGAAAAGTATGTAATCGTGGATGTGGACTACTTTATGAAGTGGGCAGAAGCTGAGCAGCTAACCACAATCACGAGGAAATGAGTGATCACCTTCATTATCAGGAATATCATATGACGATTCGGAGTCCCCAAAACTATCATAACTGGCAATAGAACCCAATTTGATAGCATGAAATTTAAAGATTTCTATCGACGATATCATATCAAGAAGAGATACACATCTATTGCACACCCACAATCGAATAGACAAGTAGAAACCGTGAATAAGATCATCAAGTACATTCTGAAAAAGCGGTTGGAGCAGGCAAAGGATGAGTGGGTTAATGAGTTACCATTGGCCTCATGGGGTTATCGATTAACCTACAAGTCAGCGACCGACTATACTCCCTTCTCGCTCTCATATGGCACAGAAGCAGTCATCTCGGTGGTGCTGGAAGTCCCCTCTCACTGAACAACCTATTACGACCCTTTGACTAATAATTCTCTTCTCCTTGAGTCATTGTATATGATCGACGAGAAGAGAGACGAGGTTAACTTGTGTGCTCCGCAGCACAGACATTGGGTTGCCCGATATTACAATCGGAGGGTGTGGCCTAGGATATTTGAGCCTGGCAACCTAGTACTGAAGCATGAATTCCCGACCCCAGTTTTCATTGTCCCGAAGTGGGAATGACCATACGTCACTCATCGAGGGCTTGATAATGGAGCTTCCAGGCTAACGACCGTTGATGGCGATCATCTTCTAAGAGCATGGAATGTCGAGCTTATACGACGCAATTTAACTTAAGCTTTTTTTTAGATTATGTAATGAAGCATAATCTGGCCAAAGTCATTGCTTATAAATACAAGCTCTTCCCATGCTCTTTGATTAATTTTGTTAATTTTCCTAAGTATTATACTCTTATTGGTTTGTGGTAAAAATGAACGAAAGGAGTAACAATCTCCTTAATCGCCTAGATAAGCTAAATCGGTTACGTAAATAATTGGGATTGAGTCAACTAAATTCGAGCTCGATACCAATGTTTAATATGGTGATCCTCACCTTGTGAACCAAAGTGAGGATACGACGCTAAGAGCAACTTTTTCCCTCGATTAGGGACAAAAGGACATGACTATAACAAGTGTTGGTTGGCCATTTGATTCAATTCCTTGGAATTTAGAATGGAAGAATTGACTTAATTCGAGTTTGGCATGGACACTTGAATCGGCATAGTCCAACTTTAAGGCGTAAACAATAAACTCAAAGCTAAGATGGATGTCAGGACAGTTTACAAAGACAACTCAAACTCTCATGACTCGAGAGTGAGTAAAAAATCAGGGCAGGCACGAAATGATGCATCACGACTTGAGACCGCCTTATCCCGTAATTCTAACCTTAACTTACGATGAGAAAGTATAAAAACACTCGGATCGAATGTCCGAGGGACTCGACCTCACCCCCACAGAAGGCTTGGGGGCATGAGTAGAAACTGAGCCTGAAATCCTTACTGATGCTGGAGGCTATGGCATGATCCTGTAAATCAACCTCAAATTTACCGAGGACTTGGCTTATAATTCAAGACTAATTGCGGGTATATACACTATACCTCCAAGTTACCCGATTATATGCATACAAATTAAATCGTGAGTACATTGAATGGAAAGCGATAAATGAACTTGCAAATATATGATATTGTAGAAACTTTACTTTATTTACAGAATATAGGTTTATACCGGACAACAAAACAAAAAGCAAGGGCTGCACTCGCAACAACCACAACAAGATAGTGGAAATTTAAAAAAAATCAAATCAAGGATTTGCTAAGGCTTAGGAGTAGTCTAGGATTTCTTGAGCTCTTTAAGCTTCTTTTTCTCCTCTTTCTTGGTCTGTGTGAGAATGCGCTTCTTCCTCTAAGTTTTCCTAGACGAGGGATCTTCCAGGTCAACAATGGATTGGGAATCCATATCTGTTGAGATTGATTTGGAGGGCTCGGGGTAGAAACCTTTGCTATAAGAGGTGGTATCATTTAGAAAGGTTCAACCGAGATAGGCAATTTTGAGGCTTCAACTTTACTTCCACAAGGTTTCTCTCATTCCCTGCTTTTAACATTGCAATGGTTAGCTCCTCAATTTCACCAGACATTTCGGTGCATATAACATCATCATCCCTTTCGCCCTCTTTGTCATCGAGATCCATTAAAGCTGCAATCATATCACCTTCCTTTGGAGCGTCGTCACTTGTAAATGGTGCAGACTTATCAGTAGCGTCAACCTTTGAATTCGCAGCAACGTCAGCAGGTTTTGTACCTAAAGTAGGGAGATTAATTATTGTTAGCTCTGAAGAAATAATGTGCCTTTCAGTTGGAAGCCTCATAGCACAACGACATGCCTTAATAGCTTTAGCAAATTATGGAGAAAATGTAGAGATACCTTCGGCAGACAGATCTCCAAGAGTAGTAGTTTCAGTGATAGGAGAAAGGACTGTATGTGTAGAAAGTCTTGGACATTCGCGGTCATACCCCTCTTTCTCCCTGGCCTTGGGTACTGCAGAGGAAGAGCTAAACCCACCCTCGATGGCATCTTTACACTTGGCCTGACGCTTTGCGGCTTCCATTGCCTCTTTCAACAATTTGCTGCCCTCTGCCAACCGCTCAGGCTCGTCGCCTCTTAGGAATGTCCTCATTAGATCCTCTTCGCCTACGGTTTTAACCTTTAACCTACGCTTCTATTCATCGACGATTTCATCCCATGCATTGACTAGTGTTGTGGGATAGTCACGTACCCAAGATATGTCACGGGTTCGAAGGAATTGTGCGAAGAAGGACATTAGAAGATGTCCAAAACCATCCAACTCCTCTTGGGCCTTGGTGAGTTATGCTTTAGAATCTGAAGCAGAATCAAGGGTAATGTTGGCATTCTCCTCAGCTATTCTTGCCCTCTCCTTAGCCTCATCCAATTTGGCCTTTAAATTAGCGACCTCCTTATTAAGCTCAGTCTTCTCATTCTCAAGAAGAGTGCGAGATAGTTTAAAATCGGGATTCTTAGCCGTGAGACTCTAGAATTGTTCCTTAAGGGTCGTATACTCTTCACTGTTGACGTCAAGTTCCTTACGGAAGCATTATTCTAACTCATTGTGCAATTTTTATATTTCTCAGCATCATGCTCCCTAAGTGCAAGTTTGGCTTGAACATTTTCATATTCCTTCTCGATGGATTTAATACGCGATATATCACATTCCCACAAATGTCGTTGGTTGTCCAAATCTAGCTAGAGGTTCTGTATGATTTTGGGTAGCTTCCGAGCATACTTGTAAGTTTCTTTGTGCGTTGATCAACGAAGTCTATTTGCGCCTTGTTACTATATATCAGTCCAGTTTGCATGGACTAGTTGGACATTTGGCACTAGTGCATATTCCCGAAGTGATATTTAGGTAATTGCTCCTTCAAAACTTTTATCCTCTCAATAATTGCTGCATTATGAACCACAACCTTGGTTTTACAAATAGCAATGGATTTATGCTTAAAAGGAGTGATAGAGGCACTGCCCTTATCTTTGGAACTAGATGCGTTGTCTTTGTATTTGGGAATTTCCTTAGGATCAAAATGTTTCTTGGGAAGTATTTCCTAAGGATATGACTTCTTTGGATAAACTAGAGCTTTGGGAGCCTGCTTATCCCCTTCACGGTGGCTTTGGTAACTTTTATATTTATCGAAATCTAAGCGAATAGGAGAGAGAGAGCATGATAATTGGTGATACTTTGAGTGATAACGCCTTTTATCATCTCTTCCACCGTCCTCTCCATAATCATGTTTGGCATCAGAGAAAGATTTTGGAAAACTTTGGCGGAGCTTTCTAGGTTCATAGATTCGGTGATACATCATACTGCAAGTTAACATGAACCAATATTATAGTTAGAAAATATTATAGCATGCAAGTGTTGTGACATGCAGTGTTTGTATCATGTGTGTCCTAAGTGATTACCCCCGACAGACCGGAGCTCGGAGTTTGGATGGTATCCATCATCTTCCCGGTCTTAACAGATGTGACTTCTTCCTCAGAGTTAGGGAAGAAAGAACCTAAGCCAATGTCTTGAGAAGAATATATTTTTATCTGTAAGGGAAGATCACCCAAGCCCTTGAATATAGACATTGATTCCTCTTGGCGGGAATCATGAGCTGGTGATTTGGCAGGAGGTGAGGTCTTGGGAGAAGGCTGCTTCTCAGAAGTAGACGTATCTTTCAGAGAAATACCCCTAAACTCCTCCTTGGGTGTCTTTTCCAGAAGCTCCTCAGTGAATACATTTAGTGGAGACGGGTTCCTGGGTATTTGACTAGGCTCCCTCTTAGGAGTTTTCTCTGTTTCTCCCGGTTAGAGTTCATGACTAGAACTCATATGATCCTTGCTTTTCGAGGCCTCCACAACCTTAGTTGACACTACTATCTACCCCTCGATTGTGACACATTTCCAATCTCCCCTGATGCTGGAGGAATCTGAGCTGGGGGCACAAATGCAGGAGCATGTCCTCCACCAAGTCCTATGTTTTGCTATGTACTAAGAAAATGATATACCGATAAAGATATTGATCCACTAAGCAGCTTTTGACGCTTAATAAAGCTGGTTGAGCGTTCAATAAAGTTTTAAGGTGATCTTTATACACTTGGCCATGCAATTTCTTTGGATTTGGAACTGAAAATAAGAAAGAAAGGTCAGGAAATCTGTAAGCAAAGTTAAGGAAAGGAAGCAATGGTTTGAAGCTCACTAGATTGAAGCACCTATTGGAACATGTAGCTTGATGTCGAATGTAGAACCAGCTGGGCCTTATATCTCCCGCAGTGCTAAACCCATCGATGATAATTTTTCTTTTGGGTACAGATTCGAAGTAGAGGAAAGAAGGAGTCTTGACTTTTCGGTGCTTGAAATGATAGAAAAAGATTATATCCTCGAAGGTGGCCTCCACACTTAGAACTTCCATGTACGCAATGTACAAGGTGTAGAAGTACGAGTATGTTGTAGGGTTAAGCTACATGGGAGCTATTCTCAGTTGTTTGAGGAATTCAACGACGAAATGGTTGAACGTAGGAATGTCCCCGAGCACATATGCCAGCTTATTTCCATATATCCCTCTGGAGGATTGTGAGTTCGTTCTAAGACACTTTCGGCAACTCGAACCTCATCCCAAGATATCCCATGCCGTAGGCATAGTCGTCAACGTCTTGACACATCAGTGGTAGACACCTAAGAGTCTTTGGGTTCCTCCAGAAAGATTGCATCGTCAAATGTATCGGGAGCTGTGACACCCCACATCCGTTAATGTCACTCGTTATCAGAATGCATTAAGTTTCATGAAGCGTTATAGGTAATCAGAAACATTACAAGACAGATATAAAATAACAGCGGAATTTAAAACTTTATTTAACAAAAAATACCGTGGTCCAAAACATAGTTACATCATAAGTCTGAAATACAGAAAACCCGTTACATCAACTTAAAACTTCTGTCTTGTACTAAAATCATCAGTACAGTAATACAAGAAGCATAGTTCCCCATAGATATAGCTATGTCAGAGAAGGCAGGAAATGAAAGCGGTACATCTAAGCAGCTCCAAGCAGAATGAAAGAGAAAATCCAAATCAATCCTGAGTATTCCCACCCTGAGAAGCTGGGGGGGAATGGAAGAGAGAGATGAGGAAACAAAATGGGTCAGACATAAAGTCTGGCGAGTACAGTTACTTTATCCATATAAATAAGTAAAAGCATCACGACAGGCATATAAACTGGATGAGAGAGAAAACATCATAAGACAGGTATAACAGACTAAGCAAAATAAGCAGAAAAAACAGATCAAAATAGGTTATGCTTCACTAATACTTTTCTCTGCACCAATACTAGTTTAACAAATATGTAACAGGATTGCATACTCCCTAATTACTTAACAGAAACATGATGATCCCAACAGAAATATAATGGTAGTTTTAGGTGTACACTAGTAGAGGATTTTACCCCAAACAGAAATAACCGGTACCTAAACAGAAATAACGGGTGTTAATCCAAACAGAAATACAAGTACCCTACAGAAACAGACAGGACTAGATGTACCCGAATTACTACCCCCAATTGATCGGCTCCCTATCCCGTAAATACCCTGTGTTGGCCCCATAGTAGGGTGTATTACTTCTTAAAGTGGAAACCTACAGAAGGACTCAGACCTATTTACAGGTGCTATAGCAGCTTATTTTCCCAGAGCAAGCCATACTCATGCACGCACATGAGTCCGTTGGAACGCGCCAGTAAACACATCCTCCTAGATGAACCTCTTACAATCAGCTCAATAAGCGTGCCCTGACCCCTACTGACCCCTACCTAGTGCGGGGTCCCCCTTTAATACCGGAATGGGTTACTGACTAATATAGGTCCTATACAGTAGATGATTCAAGCCAACCCTTACAGATATTGTGTCCCCAATTAACTAGGATTTTGACAGGTTATGCCTAACAGATTCGCACAACCCCCAACAGATTTACGGGTTAAACCTTACAAGTTAACGGGTCCATATAACCCCTACAGATTTAGCAGGTTAAGTTTTCTAGATTAACAGGTTCGTATAACCCCCATAGATTTAACAGGTTTACTTAACCCCACCGATTTAACAAGCTTACTTAACCCCACATAGTTAACAGGCCTACTTAACCCTACATACTTAACAGGTTGACTCAATCCTTATGGATTCAAATAGGTTAAGTATTACAAGTTCCTTACCATACATTCATTTATGGTTATAATGCGCTAGACCTCCCACATTAAGTCTACCACATGTGGATGCTGGATATGTCGATTGGGTTTGGACAGACTTCTTCCACAAGTCGGACTTAACCTTGTGTCTTAGCACTGTCACGTATTTATGCACTTATACCCCTCATATTAGATTTACCACTTGTGGACGCTGGATATGTCGGTTGGGTCCGAGCAGGCTTCTACCACAAGTGTAATCTAACATCGTGTCTAGGCGCGGTTATAGTTTCTAATTACTGTTAATCTAGGAATTTTCATTATTTAACAATTATTCCTATTTCATTATAGGTTTTCATGCCCCTTTTCCAAGTCATATTCATTATGTACCATATGCCCCCAATTTAAGATTTTTAATCATAGTTTGGTTTATGCCCCAAATCCATATTCATGTTTTCAATTCAAGTTATGCCCCAAATTTCCCAATACAAGTTACGCTCCAATTTTAACGGATTAAATAGGCTTCACAGATTATTTACAGTTCCACTAACATGTTTCACTTAATCTTAAATTAAGCCCACAGATTTATATGTCCCAAACCACAAGTCATAATTTACCGTATAAATCATGCCCCTATTTTTAGTCCAATTTCACAATATAATTTATGCCCCCAGATTATAATCGTAATTCAAAGTACAGGTTATGCCCCTAAATTACCATTTTCTATCATTCCCAATTTAACCCAATTTCGTTCGTACGCATATTTCAGCGATATCGACCTAAGGTCGAAGGTAGCCCGGCTATAAAACAAAAAGGGAATGAGAGAGGGAAGAACAGAATAGGCATAAGACCAAAAGTAACAGAAATAGGCATATAAGAACAGATCTGAAGAACATGTGATAATAGAACTGATTAGGCATAGTGACATGATTAGGCCAACCAACATAATAGGGATATCACAAATTGGGATATAAAATGTAAACAGTGAATTAGATATACAAATAATGGCAGATCTGATATGATTTAATAGGTATAGGCTTAGATCCAATTAATAAACATGTCAAGATTAACTTTTAAATATTCATATCTAAAAATAATGTAGACTCACAGAGAATGGATTTAAGAAAACTGAGAAAAGCTTGTTGATGTTGAATCAGCGATCTTTGAAAACGTATGAATCGTTGTTGCTGAAGAAAAGGCTACTTTATTCAGAGTTGGAGCCGCATCTCACCGTCGCCGTTAATTTTTGAGGAATAAAAAAATAGGTATAGGGTCCTTTATATAGCCATCAGCCGACGAACAAAGCCTAGAATTCAGTCTACATTCAGAACTAGGAATCTGCCCAGATCTGTATGGGGGTCGACCCCCCTAGTGTGTCGACCCAAAGGTCGACACAGGGGTTGACACACCCTTAATGGGATCGACCCATAGGTCGACACCCATGGGCAAGAATTTTCCCTCTCCCCTTTCTGCTGTTCGATTTTGAATTTGTTTGAATTCTGGATTTATTTTATTCATATATAAGTGGCTTATATAATTATAAACTTCAAACCTTAATATCTTCTTCCTATGGTGTCCGTTTTATGCAAACTTGGTGTCTATCTTAAGCAGAATTCCGAGACGAATGCAATGGAAAAGTCTATTTACTTAGTTCCCAATATTTAATTAAGTATTCCTTAGTTTATCGTCTTAATGTGTTGTAGAATTATGGGGTGTTACATTCTCCCTTACTCAAAGGATTTCATCCCCGAAATCTCCAAGTTAAGAAGAATGTATATCCTAACATCCATCATCCATCTACTCATCCACCAATCATAAGCATCCATTGTCCTTAAAGACTTCTAATGCATAATGCGAAATATCAGGCGGTCTACTGATTTATTCGACCTCCTTAATGCAATGTATGTTAGCGCCATGAGTCCAACATGTATGCAAATAATCCTACTATATCATGTATGTTCTATATGTATCACAATCATTCATCCAAATGCAATATCAACATGATGATACACCCATTTTCATCCATCAAAAAGAATAAAAATGCACACTCATCCATATGCAATATGAGAGTGATCAAGCCGATCTAGTGCCTAATGTGTGTGTATATGCATCCATGAGCAACCACTAGCAAACACTTGCATGCACTTGCATCCATAAAACATAACATGTCTCAAACACCTGTTTACATCCATGGGATTTCTACCTAAAGGTCGAAGATTCGATCGATAGGATACACAAGGATGACAGAAGCAAGTACGAATAAAATCTGGGAAAAAGAAGATAAGAACTTAGTCCCGAAAAGGAGAGGGCATGAAGTGAGATTCTTGTCCTCAGTCTGCTAAGTCGCATCCTCACTGTCTTCTCCCCATTGCACTTTTATTAACTTAATCTCCCTGTTGCGTAGTATCTTAACCTATAATCCAAGTATACGGGTAGGAACTTGTCTAATTGTCGCCTCCCATTCTACCTCTACTTCCTTGAGCATGCTCGGCTCAACTACCTCTGATGTATTGTGCAAACACTTCCATAAATAAGAAATGAGGAAAAACATCATGAATATCCACACATAAGCGAAGCAAACTGAAATGACCCGAACTTCCCGGCCGGCCTACACGGAACAAGAAGAAGGATTACTTTGATAACTTGACGCATCAGAACACAAACATGGGAACATTTCATTGCTATTACAACAATTCACATCAGAGTACAAGATATCAGAGTTCAAATAAATAATATACAATGGATAATATCAGAGATTTAAATTACAAAACAGTGAAAAATACAATATATAAATATAATGTGGCAGAAAATATCAACTACCACAACTGAAAGAAATACATATATGCAAAGCATTCTGAATATAACTCCAGCTGTAATCCAGGATCCTGTGAAAAGAAATATCTACGAAAACCAAAAATATAAGCTGCTCATGTGGAAAATATGGGCACCCAGAGTTTAGGTGGAAGCAATAAACTCCGAGTCAGTCATGGGACTGGTGTGAGAATTATAAAACAAACAGCGCAATGCTACATAAGATAAATGAAGCCATTATAAGAATCAGGTCCCATCACGCAATGCAAACACAAACCAGAGGATAAAGTTTTACCTTATAATGGCTAAACATGCTTGATACACGAAATTTATCTTTTATTATTACTACAAGTGAAGAAATCAACTTCAAATATAAAAGTATCAATCATAGATGACATAGTACCTTATCCTACTATGCCGCCATATAAGTTTACAACTAAAACCGAAAAGTCGCGTATTGGAAATTGTGTTTCCATCTATGAACCAAGGCAAGGGATCGTCCTCATCCGATTCAGAGCACCTCTAGCAAAATGTCCAGGATGCGTACTCAAGCATGCCCTGGGAGTAGCAGAGCCGGCCAGCCGTAGCTGATTAGTGTTAGTCCTGAACTATACATTCCCTGGTACTATCAGACCTATCTCTGGTCAGTATCTGTCGACCAATCAAAGGCCTTTTAGTTGGCCATATTCGAGATACCTTGCTATCCATCATCCAATATCCACATAAGTAAAATGCCTAGGCTCCATACCATGACATCACTCCATGCTAGAAGGCAATATATGCACATTCTCTACCGTCCTCTCCCGTTTTTGGTTCACACCAGGGTGTGGAGCTCGCGAATTAATGCTACACAAAGCTATACTTTGGTCATCAACCACAAGACTTTGCTTTTCAACAAAAACCTTGATCCAGGCAACTCAGCATGCCACATTGTCAATCCATACCGTACCATTGATTTCCACCAGTATATAACCTCTAAGCTCGTATGTCTCAAAGAAGGGTGTTAAGCAAGGGAATAAGTTCTCCGCCACCAAACAGATATATAATTAGTAGAGATCAATGGAAACAGAGCGGAATACAATGTCAAACATACGATCCATTTGCAAGTCCGTTTAAGGTCTGAACGAAACCGAAGGCACTTTATTCCTCGTGCCATATATCCAATATAGGAGAGATCCCCTCGCATATCCGGTCGATCCCCAAGTACGCCTGGACGATCACCACTTATTACCTCGTCTTGGGTGTATAGCCCAATCAAGACATCAATAAACATCCAAACGATGTGAAGATCTCCGGTCTTCAACCACCGTTTAGGGTTAGGGTTTGCAAGAGGAAGAGAGAGAAAGAGAAGGAAGGAGGAGAGGAGGAAAGGAAGGAGGCAGAGGGGGTACGGCGGTCGACGGCGGTGGTGGGGGGGAGGAAGGGAGGTGGCTGCCATGGGGGAAGAGTAAGTCCCCATTTTTGAGGAAAAAAGAAAGAAAGAGGAGGAACGAAGAAGTGAGGAAAGAAAAAGAGGAAAATAGATTTTTCCATTCGATCGCTCAACTGCAAACGATCTCCATTTGCCCCGGATTTTAGACACGAGATAGTACACGCCAAGGCGAATCCAACGAATCAAGTTTCGTCAAATTCCGAGTTCGTTTGACTGTTTGTTAAAATTCTTAAAGATACTCAAATAAGCTTTAAAAAATGTGATTTTAACGTACATTTTCTTCTTGCACACCCACACGCTAGCTCCAAGAATCATGGCCTTTTGGATTTAACCATTATTTGACGATACGAATCCATAAAAATACGGAATCGAATTCTGAGATTGTCTCAATAACGTTCCTTTGTAAACTGATAGCCAGTTTTACCCTGAACTGTTTTGTTGTGCATGGCCACATACTGACTCCATTCGACGCGCATTTTGGAACTTTACAATGATTTGTCATTATGAATCCAAAAAAAATCATCTCGTCGAATTCCAAACTTTCTAGCAAAATTTCACTTTTTAAGGGCTAAGCGATGATTTTAAAAATCGAACTTTTAATTTTTTATAAAACAAAGCTTATAATACAATTTAATAATTTTTCTAAGTTTTTTTTAAGTCAAATAAGATATAAAAACTTATTTTAAAATTATTCTCAAATTTTATTTAGCAAAAATAACCAATTTTTATTCTCATATTCATTGAAATAGCTTACATTAAAAGTTTAAATTGGTTCTGAAAATACAGATTGTTACCCCCACTTAAAACTTTTCGTCCTCGAAAAAGAAAGGAGCTGAAAGTTGTTTAACTAACAAACTCAACTTTCATTCTGGCTTGAGTTCTTCAACCTTTCGGTTTCTAAGAACTTTCAAATTTCTCTGAAATTTGGCTAACACCCTAAATTTTGAAAAAAATCGCCATAACCTCCTTTGTACGGGGAGGGTTTGAAAAATTTATTGGGCCGTATCAGGCACCCAATAAATCATATATCGCATGCAAAACAAATGTGAATTATCCGTGCTTAAGGGAGATGTGTAAAAAATTATTCCTTGACCCGGTGACGGGAATTAATTGAAACAAACCAAACTCGCCTTTATGGGAAAGCACGGATGGAGTTGTGAACATGATAAATCAGAACACAAACAGAAGAACATTTCATTGCTTATTACAAGAATTACATCAAAGTACAAGAATATAATAAGGTGTGTATAAATAATACACATTTGACAAATATCAGAGATTTAGAATTACAATGCAGCGGAAAAATAAAACATAACACAACTGAAAGAAATACGCGGATACAGAGCTTTCTAAGTATAGTTCCAGCTGTAAATCCAGGATCCTGTGAATATAATATATGCAAAACTGAAACTATTAGCTGCCCGTGTGGAAAATAGGGGAACCCAGAGTTTAGGTTAAAACAATAAACTCCAGGTCAGTCATGTGACTGGTTCAAGAACTAAAATAGTTATTTAAAACTTTACTTTAAAACAGAGTAAATCAAGGGACCAAGCAGTATAACACGGAACGGGTTTTCTCCCAAGAATACCAGTTCATATAACAAACACCGCAATGCTTTTTGAAAAAATGAAGCTACTATAGGACTCAGGTCTAATCACACAATGCAACGGAAGCCGGAGGATAGAGTTTTCCCTTATAATAGCCAAACATGCTTGGTACGTTTAAAACAAATCATTTTAATACTATTAAGTGTATAGCGTATAAAACAACCTCAAATATAAATGTATCAATCATAGACGACATAATATCCCATGCTACTATGTCGCCATACTAGGATCTACAATTAAAACTAAAATGTCATGTATTGGAAATTGGATTCCATATGTAAACCCAGGCAAGGGGTCGTCCTTCCGATTCGAGGCAATATAGCCTACTATGTCCCAGGATACAGCCGCAGCTGCACCTAGAGCGTCAGGGCCGGTCCACACTAAGTGGATTAATAATCCCTGAACAATGTGTATTCCCACCCTATGGGGTGTAATGGTCAGTATGTCGACCATATCATCCATCATCCCCATAGTGACCGATATAACCGAGGCGCCTCTCTATCCATCAAATAATATGCAATATCCACATGAGTAAAATGTTTGGGCTCCATACCATGACACCACTCCTAGCTAGAAAGAAACGCATGTCCTCCCTAAGGTACTCTCCCGTTTCTGGTTCACACAGGGGTGTGAGGCCCACGAATTAACATTATACACAAAGCTATGCTATTTAAAGCCGTTCTTTGATCATCAACCACAAGACTCTGCTTTTCAACAGAAGCCTTGATCATTTGTATTTCAGCACGCCACAATGACAATTCATGCCATGCGAGTGATGTCTATCGATATATAACCTCTAAGCTCGTACGTCTAAGAGAAGGGTGTTAAGCAAGAGAATAAATTCTCCGCCACCAAACAGATATATATTTAATAGAGATCAATCAACATAGAATAAAATTCAATGTCAAACACACATCCATTTACTAGTTCGTTCTGAGTCTGAGCGAAACCGGAGGCACCTTATTGCTCGTTCCATTTGTCCAATACAGAAGAGAGGTCCTCACATATCCAATCGATCTCCAAGTACGTCTAGACGATAACCACTTGTTACCTCGTCTAGGGTGTACATCCCAATCAAGACACCAGTAATCATCCAAACGATGTGAAGATCTCCAGTCTTCAACCACAGTCTTCATCATCGACTTTTCGTCATATCAATTATTCAGAATGGGATAAACTCGGTCTTTCCGAATAATTCGCGTATCTTATAAACAAGTGATATAAAAACACATCGTACGCCTCATTCCAATCCAGAATATTCTTTTCATAGTTTAAACCAAATTAAGGTTTTCCAAACTAGTCGAGATTAGCGATCCTTACCGAAGAAATCATTTTTTTTTCGCAATCCCAACCTATTCATCCCATAAAGCAAAACTGGTAATACTCCATATATAACACCATGGTGTTATCGGTAAAATTAATTACCATTTCACGTTCAAATCTAATTAAAGATTTAACTATCGTTAGGAGTAAAACTAGTGGTACTCCATTCTCGATCATTTCCCAAATTTGATAATTTAAATTATTACATTGTCATTTCAATCTAATTAAAGATTCATAAAATTCCACTTAGTTTTAATCTCCCCAGAAATCAATATTAATGATTAACTTTGGGAAATCAAACATGTCGCATCGACAGTCTACACTGTACCATTGATTTCTGCCGATATATAACCTTTCAGCTCATACATCTTAGAGAAGGGTGTTAAGTAAGAGAATAAATTCTCCGCCACCAAACAGATATATATTTAGCAGAGATTAAAAATACAGTTCGAAATACAATGTTATACATGTAATCCTGTCTTTAACTGGGTTAAAGAACTAATGTCCGTTAAAACACAGTTCACGTTAAACCCAAAATCACATTCCATTAATTATGGAATCCTCACGGAAAACAGATCATTATATAATCGATATCAATTTCCGTATCCGACTAATAATATAAATGGAATAACGTCAAAGCCTTTTAAATTCCATATATATTAACAGTCTTCCTCCACAGAAGTTCACTTCGATTATTACCAAATCGAATTCCATTCAATTCCAATTTAACATATTAAATTGGAAAACTTTACTTTGGAAAATTTCCCTTATATCTTAATAAAAAGATTTATATATTCCAAACCACATTTCACTATTTATCGGGTTATAGAATCAATGTCATTAAAACCACAATTCACGATAAACCCAATTCACATCCCATTTTATTCCAATTACTAAATATAACTGAAAATTCTAATAATCTTAATTAAAAGACTTATTCTCTTCTCAACTGGGTTTAAGAACGGTGTTATTTAAGACACCGTTCACGACAAACCCTAAATCCAATTCTTTTATTCAATTCCAATTAAATATTAATTAATTGGAAAACTTCACTAAATCTTAATTAAAAGATTTATTCTTTTCCCAAATGGGTTTAAGAACAGTGTTATTTAAGACACCATTCACGACAAACCCAAAATCCAATTTAATATTAAATACAAGACCATGAATAGAAATTATATCGGCTTATATTCAATATCAAATTATGAAACCAACAAATATCGTATTGGAAATAATGATATAAATATATCTTCCAAATTTCCATAACAATATTCGTATAGTCAAGGAATCCAATATCGAAATATTCCGAAAATTATTTCCATTCCAAATCCATTCCAATTTATTCGTTGGAAATTTCGGGTTATATTAAAACCATTCACAAATCCAATATATTCATTTAAAAATTATTGGATTTCAAATCTAGTTAATAACTAGTTCATTTTGATAAAAACAAATTTTCATCTTTACAAACATGGAAATTTTCATCCAAATTCTTTCTAAATCATTTATTATGATTTTACACAAATTATTAAGATTTTGAATAATTTATTTAAGGCCCTTTTCAGTCGATTTCCATAAACGGTCATCGAACTGCACTTACGACGACCTTTTCCAAATTTGATTTGGACATAATTCCAAATCCAACCGTTAGATTTCAAATCTCTTACATTCGTTGGAAATCTCTTTTCGATATGAACCCAACGATTCCAGTTTTAGGAGAATTCGACGGTTGGATCTCCCGTAATGTCAATTCGAAGTTAATGGTCGAAATTCACGAATGACGCGGCGCGACGCGTTCTATACAGGCCATTATATTATATATATATAATATATATTTCATCGATTTCCATTTAAAACGTATTTTATAAATCGTTTATAAATTCGTTTTAATACATTTCCCACTTTCATTTCACTTTCAAATCGAAATCGAATACTTCTTATCATTATAATATTTAAATGATAATATTTTCAAAATATCAGATTTTGAAATCATTTCCTTTTTTATATTCAACACAAAAACAAATAAAATCTATACAAATATTGTTCACGTCAAAATGGCACATATCTAATCAACACGGCTTCATATATATTTCAATATTTTCGTGTCCATCGCAAATCAGACATCAAAATCATATTTTATCCATTATTAAATATTATTTTAAAATATTCGTTATTTTTAAATATTCATTATTTTTTGAATTGGAATCAGACACAACCAATTACCATATAATCAGACACAACCAATTACCATATAATGTTATTTATATGGATTTCAGACACATATGTACACAACAATAAACAAACACAGTCAATCATCATCCAGAGTGCATTACACAACTGCATAAGCGTTAAATATAAATAATTAACGCATACAATAGTCTGTCAACAAATTGATTGGCATACAACTAAACAATTGGGATTAGTGTACGTCAAATATCATCCCAACATCCGTGTGGGGTTTCAACCAACAAATACTGAATATTATTTGTGCAGTCGGACGATGTGTAAAATTATCAACCCAATCAATATCACAAAAATAGGCAAGCATAAACAAGTCGTCTGACTAGTAAATGGATGTGTATACTTATTTTTTAACTATCTAATAATTATTTTATTTATCACAGTTATAATCTAAAAATAATATTTTCAACTAAATTTTTCTAACACTTTTTAGAAAATTTCGGCAGCATAATGGCACGATACTAGAACCGGAATAAGGTCTAGCCTTATCCCTCGCCTAATACTGGCTCGCGCCATACACAAACCAATTCCAATCAATTCACAATTAATCCACAACCAATTTTATAATCACAATCAAATCACGCAGAACATCCAAATAAATAAATACTCAACTACCCCAAATGCCATTTACGGCGCCATAAGTGGCTATTTGCGGAATATGAAATTCGTGTGGTAGTAATATCCATACATCGCTTTCAATTATGTGATTGTGCGAATTCGAATGTTGAACTCCATATAATTCAAATCACATAATATGGTTTGTACAATAAATAGTGTCGTGGGCTTCTAATTCCCGTCTGCAACCTAAAATATTTTTAACTATAAAATAAATTAAATGAGAAAGAGTTCTCACCTTTGGTTTTCACTCCGTCATTCTTTATTTGAACAGTTTTAATTTGGATTTGTTACATCGCATTGTTTCCTTCACCATGTTTCCAACGAGATCTGTTTCACATGATTTATATTAAAAATCATATTTTTAACAACGCTATATAAATTTAAAAACCCCATTTTCATAACACTATCCATATAATAAAAATCATATTTTTATAATGCTCTTCATATAATAAAAATCATATTTTTATTATGTTGGGTACATAAAGTTCATATTTTTATTATGCTATCTTTATAATAAAAATCACATTTTTACTACAATGCTGTATAGATAAAATCACATTTTTATAACGCTATCTATATAATAAAAATCATATTTTTATATCACTATTTATATAATAAAAACCATATTTTTATATCGCTATTTATGTAATAAAAATCATATTTTTATATCGCGATTTATATAATAAAAATCATATTTTATGTCTCTATTTATATAATAAAATCGTATTTTTATTATGCTACATATTTAAAAACAATTCTTATATATTTAATTACATAAAACCTCACTGCGCCATCTTCCTAGTTGTTTTCTGGCCATGCCTCGAGGATCTGGAATGGTGGTTGCACGAGATTGGGTGGCGGTAGCGGGCGAATCGGCGGTGGGATGCTCAAGGGGTCAGGGAGGCGCGATTGCGGTCTGAGGTGCTCCGGTGGGTGGAGACAAGTGGGTTTTGGGTGATTCCGTCCGCTTTGGGGGAAATGGCGGTGGAGCCGGCGACTTGCAACAGAGGGAAGGTCGGAGGCTGGCGAGGTGGAGGGTGGCGACACGGCGTAGTAGGCCGCAATGGTCGGTGGAGCTCCGCCTGGGGGAGTGGCGGTTTTTTTTTCTACTTGAACCCATAATCGGGCTTGGGAAAAGTGAAAAGGGTTTGTCCCCTTTTGACCAAGCACTTATATTTATATTTATTTTTTCTTTAAATTCCAGAAGTTAGTTTTTAAATTCGAACCCCAAACGAGGCCCAACGACTGTCGCCCCAAGCCAAATACACTCATTCCAAACACAACGGGATATGTCCGGTAAGCCAATTCCACTGTTACGATCAATTTTCTTCAAAATTAAAATATAAATCAATATACATTAAATTTAAACATACATTTTAAATTACCAGGGCCACATACTGACTCCAAAAATTTCAAAAAAATTATATCTAGCTTTGTTTGGACGATACAGTCCAAAAAAAACTAATTTCATCGAATTTGGAGACCGTTTGATAAATGGCCATTTTCTGCTCGATCTAATTCAACTGAAATTCACAAAACACGTTTTCTTTTGCCACGCTTACATATTAATTCCAAAAATTCTGAAATTTGGAATCTAGCAATAATTTGACATTCCGGATCCAACAAAAGTAGTTTCATCGAAAACAGAGGTCGTTTGCAAAATGTATATTTTTAAGGGCTATATATTATATTAAAATATATATAAATCCCATAGAGACTATTCTGAATTTTGAACTGGACATTACTTTTAATTCTCGTTATGAAATATGGAATTTTCACATTCATTAGAAAGATATAATTAAACAATTTCAAATATTTTTGGTTTTACTGGAATCCGATTTATTTTTAATCTTGTACATTCATTTGAAATTTGAAATCGACTTTTCAAAGTACCACGCCATTTCAGGCTCGTTTTATTATTAAAATAAAAAAATTCGTCCTAACTCCGATTTAAATAAATTTTTAGTTGTTATTATTTAAAATAAATCATTTTAAATATTCAAAATCCATTAAAATAGCTAAAATAAAAATTTTAAATTGGTTTTGAAAATCCGGGTTGTTACAGTCTCCCCCACTTAAAATCTTTTCGTCCTCGAAAAGGAACGGAGCTGAAAGTTGTTTAACTAACCAACTCAACTTTAATTGGTGTTCATCCTTCAACTTTTCAGTTTCTTAGAATTTTCCAATTCTTCAAAAAAATTGGCTAACACCCTAAATTTTCGAAATTTTTTGCCATAACCTACTTTGTACCGGGAGACCTTTAAAACCGCAACTAGCCTTACAGGGCCGTCACCAATCCAAAATAAAAAGCCAATCGGCTCATAAAATCATCAAAATCCAATAAATTAGTTAACATGTACCTATTTGTCGGGCATACAATTTTATTCCTCTTCTTAGCTTCCTTGCTATGACCTGTTCAATATATATACATGTATATGCATGCAATTTCAAATAATTTTCAATTCAGTTCCATATTTTATACAATTCGGCTAAATTTACCTTTTGTTCTCTTATTGGTTTTGTTAGTCCAATATTTTTATTTAGTCGCACCAATTATCATACAACACAACCATAAATCAATTAGTTGATTAATTTTCAAATATATTATAATGTTTATATAGTCAAAAATCATATTTTTGATGCCAAATCACAAACAATTAACCTTATCTAGTTTTGGTTCTCACACCAGTCAACTGGAAATATATAGATATCCCACTTTCGAAACTCGAACATAAATGCTGATGATGCAGCTGCTATCATCAGAATCATCTCCGAGCGACTAGAGTGTGATTCTATATCCAACCAGTATATTTGAGACTTCGAATATACGTTCATGACGCATATATTCAAAATCTTCATATACTAGATAGTCCAAATTCAATATAAAATAAATATTTAAATATGTATAATATGGTTTAAAATTTTAAAACAAAATTTGTTTTCATTTTTATTTTTAATAAATAATGCTCTTCCAACTCATTCTAGGATACTACTGATCCCATCTCTATCGAGTCATTCTCATTGGATGTTACTAATCCAATCTCTGATTAATTCTTTTGTTTGGTTCTAATATGTCTTGTTCTCGACCTCTGCATACCAAGGCTTCGATACCAAACCGAAATGACCCAAAATCGCCCTTACGGGAAAGCCCGGATGGAGTTGAGAACACGACAAATCTAAACACAAATAGAAGAACATTTCATTGCTTATTACAACAATTACATCAGAGTACAAGAATATAACAGGGTATGAATAAATAATATACATTTGAAAAATATCAGAGATTTAGAATTACAATGCAATGGAAAAATAATACATAACACAACTGAAAGAAATACACGGATACAGAGCTTTCCGAGTATAGTTCAAGCTGTAAATCCAGGATCCTGTGAATATAATATCTGCAAAACTGAAACTACTAGTTGCTCATGTGGAAAATAGGGGCACCCAGAATCAAGTTAAAACAATAAACTCCAAGTCAGTCATGTGACTGGCGTGAGAACTAAAACGGTTATTTAATACTTAAATTTAAAATAGAGTAAATCAAGGGACCACACCGTATAACACGGAACGGGTTTTCTCCCAAGAATACCAATGTATATAACAAACAGCGCAATGCTTTTTGGAAAAATGAAGCTATTATAAGACTCAGGTCCCATCACACAATGCAATACAAGCCGAAGGATAGAGTTTTCCCTTATAATAGCCAAACATGCTTGGTACATTTAAAACAAATCATTTTGATACTATTATAAGTGTATAGTGTATAAAACAACTTCAAATATAATTGTATAAATCATAGACAACATAATATCCTATGCTACTATGTCGTTATACGAGGCTCTACAAACAAAACCGAAATGTCACGTATTGGAAATTGGATTCCATTTGTGAACCAAGGAAAGGGATCGTCGTTCCGATTCTAGACAATCTATCCTACCATGTCTCAGGATACAGCCGCAACTGCACCTGGAGCGTTAGGGCTGGTCCACACTAAGTGGATTAATAATCCCTGAACAATGTGTTTCCCAGCCCTATGGTGCGCAAACGTCAGTATATCGACCATATCATTCATCGTCCCCGTAGTGACCGATATAACCGAGGTGCCTCTCTATCCATTAAATAATATGCAATATGCACATGAGTAAAATGTCTGGGCTCCATACCATGACACCATTCCTAGCTAGAAAGAAACGCGTGTCCTCCCTGAGGTCCTCTCCCGTTTTTGGTTCACACCGGGGTGTGAGGATCGCGAATTAACGCTATACGCGAAGCTATGCTATTTAAAGCCGTACTTTGATTATCAATCACAAAAATATTCTTTTCAACAGAAGCCTTGATCATTTGCATTTCAGCATGCCACACTAACAATTCACGCCATGCGACTAATGTCTATCGATATATAACCTCTAAGTTCGTACGTCTTAGAGAAGGGTGTTAAGCAAGAGAGTAAATTCTTCACCACCAAACAGAGATATATTTAATAGAGATCAATCAACACAAAATAAAATTCAATGTCAGATACACATCCATTTACTAGTTCATTCTGGGTCTGAACGAAACCGGAGGCACCTTATTCCTCGTCCCATATGTCCAATATAGGAGAGAGGTCCTCGAAAATCCGGTCAATCTCCAAGTACGTCTGGACGATCACCACTTATTACCTCGTCTTGTGTGAACATCCCAATCAAGACATCAGTAATCATCCAAATGATGTGAAGTTC
>JASFAX010005514.1:0-35738 GCA_030737875.1 Allium sativum
ATTCACATAATCATGGTATAAACAAAACATGAATCATTCTATTCATGTAGTCATGGCACAAATAATACTTAAACATGAACCATTCTAATCGTATAATTATGGCATAATCATAATTGAACATGAGTCCTTCTATTCATATAGTCATGGCATAAACATAATTGAACATGAATCCTACTATTCATATAATCATGGTTTTTATCCTATCTATGTAACTTGTAAGTGGGATGTAATTCTAGTGTAATTCTAATGTAACTTATGTGTCAAATATATTATCATATGATTATGATAACAACATAAGCCTAAAAACATGTTTTCAACTAGGCATAATAACAAACATAGTTTAGTCATGTTCTTAAAATTAATACAAGCTTACAAAGACGCTTGCTTTTGTCACTATCACAAAATCATGATTTTTTTTATACTTGAACTATGATGCCAATTCCAACATAACCTTCATATGAATCATAATACTTAAGTGGATCAAATTACACTAAAGATGACCATAGAATTATACATCATGTTGGCATAACAATAAATCATATACTTGCATGAATTTCAAATAAACTATTACAACATATAGTTGTTATTTTCAACATGAATCATATACTTGCAATTATCAAATGGGTGTTGTAAATAACTACCACAAACATGTAGTTTTCAATATGAATCATATGCTTGCATGAATCCCGATTAAAATTCCACAACATGTGGTTGTCAACATAAACCATATACTTGTATGAATCCAATCGTACACCATAGCATTGCCAAATCGTTTAGAATCAAAATAACATACAAATATAAGTTATTATCGCCACAATTCCATTTTGTTGTTAACTTCCAACGCAAATCGCGTACTTACAAATATCCAATCGTATACCATAATATTCCCAAATCGTTTAGCATCAAAGCAACATACAAATATAGATTATTATCGCCATAATTCCATTTCTTACAAATCAACACAATTATTTAATTCACATCGGAATAGCACTCTACTTACAACGTATGACGAATCTTCAATTCAGGAATCTGAATTTTGAATTTGGAGATGCTATCCTTTGTTGTAGGCGTTGTTTTGATTGATTTGACGTTGCTTTAAGCTTTGAATTATCTCCTAATTGTCTCTCTATTTCTGACGACTATCCTCAGTCTCTCCTCAGCAGCATGACGGTCTCATCTCCATTTTAGTTTGTGTAAATTAGGGTTAGTCTTAGGTCCTTTTTATAGAGTTTGTGAGTTGATTTAGACCGTCGATGGAGCTTGGTTTAATAATAGCCGTTCGTTCAAAGGAGAGACCAACCAGGAGCTGACACCTAGCCCTAGTGACAAGGCAAGGCTCAGAAAATCGACCAAACACAGACCAGGCCAACCAGGGTGGGCTGGGTTCGACCTGGCTCAGGGGCCAAGTCGACTCCCCAGTCGACCCTCAGGTCGACTCTAGAGTCGACCTGCCTGGGGCAGGTCGACACCTAGGTCGACTCCCAGGTCGACCCCTAGGTCGACCTGGTGGGTTTGGGCGGGAATTTTCCCGCCTACTTTGATTGGGCTGAAGTTCAAATCTGTTTTCGAAATTTGAATTTTCTGAAACTTCATCGGGCCATAATTTGATCATACGGGCTCCGTTTTTCGAAAACTCGGACTCTATTTCGCGTATTTTTCCTAGACGAACACAATGGCATATCCCGTTTCCCTTAATACTTTGATTTGAAATTTATTATACTTTAATTTGTGAATTTCACTGTTATAAAATACACGGGGTGTTACATTCTCCCCCACTTAAAAGGATTTCGTCCCGAAATCTTCAAGTTCATGAAGAATGTACATCCAAACATCCATCTACTCATCCATCAAACACGAGCATCCATTGTCCTTAAAAGACTTCTAATGCTTCATGATAATATGCGAAGTGTGTGTGTACATGTACTTATCTAATGCAAAATCAGGCGGTCTACTGATTCAGTTGACCTCTTTAATGCGAATTATGTAAGTGCTATGAATCCATTATGTATGCAAATCCTCAAATTCATGATTCTACATGAGTGCACAATCATTCATACAAATGCAACATCCATATGACACATATTAAAGTTCAACCATATACGAATGCAAACATATATGCATATGCAATATGAAGTGATTGAGCCGATCTAAAACCTAGATTGTGTGTGTATATGCAACCACGAGCAACCACTAGCAATCACTTGCAACCATTTGCAATCATCATCCATAACATGTTTCAATTACATGTTTTCATCCAAAGGGTTTCTACCTAAAAGATAGGGTCGAGGAGATAAACCTAAAAAGATAGATAAAAGCGCAACTTAAGGAAAAAGGAAAGATCAAAGATGTACCCTCGAAAAGAAAAGGGTAGGCAGCGCGTATTCTAGCTTCAGTTTCCCAAGTTGCGTCTCCCTCGGCGTCGCTCCACTGAACTTTGACGAGCTTGACTTCGCGGTTGCGTAGCTTCTTCACTTCCGTTCCTAATATGCGGGTTGGAACTTTCCTTACGGTTGCTTCGCGTTCCACTTCAGCTTCTTCTAGGATATTTGGCTCTACCACTTCAGCAGACTTATGTAGACATTTTTGGAGATGTGAAACGTGAAAGACGTTGTGAACTCCGGCCAATTTTTCGGGTAGCTCTAATCTATAGGCCATTTTCCCAATTTTCTCAATGATAGGGAATGGCTCAACGAACCTCGGTGCTAGCTTTCCTGTGGTTCCAAAACGAACAACGTTCCTTAGCGGAGATACCTTAAGAAAAACTCTGTCTCCAACCTCAAATTCAAGGTCGGTCCTCCTCTTGTCGGCGTAGGACTTTTGTCTGTCTTGGGCCGTCTTCATCCTTCTTTGTATTAAGTCTACTTTCTCTGAATTCTCTTGGATCATATCTGGTCCAAGTATGAGCTTATCAGTAGACTCCCACCAACAAGTGGGTGATCGGCACGGTCTTCCATATAAAGCTTCGAAGGGCGCCATTCCGATGGTTGCTTGATAGCTGTTGTTGTAGGCAAATTATACCAAAGGAAGATGGTCTTCCCACGTCCCTCCGAAGTCAAGGATGCACAGTCTTAAAAGGTCCTCCAAAACTCTGTTCACTCTTTCTGTTTGGCCGTCGGTTTGGGGATGATAGGCTGTGCTCAAGCATAACTGTGTGCCTACCGCTTCTTGCAGACTCCGCCAAAACTCACTGGTGAAGATAGGGTCTCGGTCGCTAACAATGCTGGATGGTATTCCATGGAGTCGAACGATTTCCTTGAGGTAAAGAGATGCTAGGGATGAGGCAGTTCTTTTACTTTTGACGGGTAAAAAGTGGGGGCTTTTAGTAATCCTATCCACTATTACCCAAATGCTAGTGTTGCCTCTCCTAAACCTAGGCAGCCCATCGATGAAGTCCATTGAGATGCTATCCCACTTCCACTGCGGGACCTCTAGAGGATGTAGCAGACTGCCAGACTTTTTCTGTTCCGCCTTAACCTGTTGGCACACCATACACTTAGAAACGAAATCTGCCACGTCCTTCTTCATGCCGTTCCAAAAGAAAATTCTTTTTATGTCCTTGTACATTTTATCTCCGCCTAGGTGTATCGTCATTTTGGAGTGATGTGCTTCCTCGAGAACCTTCTTTACTGAATCCCTTGTTTGTGGGACGCATAGTCTTCAGTCTCGCCTTAGCCAACCCTTATTGTCGATGGAGTATCTGTTGAGGTGACTCGAAGTCTCACCCCTAATTAGCCTATCAATCGTTTCCACAAGCCGAGGGTCGTCGCGTTGTGCTGTCCCTATTGAGTCCACTAAAGTCGGGCGTACTTCGAGAGATGCTAGCAAGCCTGGTACAAAATCGGAGGAGGGCCTAAAGTCAAAGCTGGCTATGAACTCTAGGCTTTGTCTTTCAACAAACAACGGGCTTAGGGTTAGTTTCTTTCGGCTCAACGCGTCTGCCACTACGTTGCCTTTGCCCGGAGTGTAGGAGATCTCGAAATCGTACGAGGCAAGAAACTCCATCCATCTCTATTACCTCAAGTTAAGATCTTTCTACGAGAAAAGATATTTCAACGATTTATGGTCAGTGTAAAGTTCGGACTTCTCACCTAGGAGATAGTGTCGCCATGACTTGAGTGCAAAGACGATGGCAGCTAATTCAAGATCGTGGGTCGGGTGGTTCTTTTCGTGCACTTTCAACTGTCTTCCGCCATAAGCTACTACCCTTCCTTCTTGCATTAAGACAGCGCCTAGCCTTGTCCCACATGCATCTGTATAAACTGTGAACATCTTGCTTCCATCTGGCAACGTTAAAACTGGGGCTGTTGTAAGAGCCCTTTTTAGTCGTTGGAAAGCAAACTCGCAATCCAAGTCCCAATTTAACATTAGATTCTTCTTGGTCAGCCTTGTGAGCAGAGCTGAGATTTTCGCAAAATCCCTTATGAATTTTCGGTAGAAACCTGCTAGTCCTAGAAAACTTCGGACCTTAGTTGCATTCCTTGGTGTCTTCCAATCCTGTACCGCCACTACCTTAGCAGGGTCCACTGCTAACCCTTGTTTTGATACTATGTGCCCAAGGAACCTCACTTCTTCTCTCCAAAAGTGGCATTTGGAGAATTTGGCTTTTAGCTGATGGACTTGCAGAGTTTCCATGATTGCCCTCAAGTGCTGAGCATGTTCCTCTTCATTCTTTGAGAAGATAAGGATATCGTCTACGAAGACCACTACGAACTTATTGAGGAAATATCTGAATACCCTACTCATCAGGTCCACGAAGTAAGCAGGTGTATTTGTCAAGCCGAAAGGCATGACAAGCCATTCAAAGAAGCCGTCTGGGGTTCTGAATGCCGTTTTATCGATACTATCTTCAGCCACCCTTAGCTGATGAAAACCGGTCGCTAAATCGAGTTGGGAGAAAACAGACGCTCCTACAAGCTGATCAAACAAATCGTCAATTCTAGGGAGAGGGTGCCTATTCTTTTTCATTAGCTTGTTGAGCTCCCTATAGTCAACACATAGACGGAGTGAACCATCCGCCTTTGTAGCGAATACCACTGGAGCGCCCCATTCTGAAATGCTCCTCCTAATGAACCCCTTTTCTAGAAGCTCTTTAATCTGTTTACTGAGCTCTTTTCTTTCTCGTGGAGCCATGTGTCTAACGGGCAACGCAACGGGCTTTGCATTATCTACAGGATATATGCGGAAGTCTATCTCCCGCTTCGGAGGCAAGCCCTTCACCTCTTCGAAGACATCCGGATATTCCCGGACCACTCTAACCGATTGCAAATTTTCAACGGAGACATCTAGCGATTCAAGGTAACTAAGCATAACCGCATACGAGGGATTACAAGAAATTTCCAAAGTATTACCAAGCTGGGTTAGGAGCCTAACAACCCTTTTCTCACAATCGAGGATGGCCCCATTACTGGATAGCCAATCCATGCCCAAAATCAAACCATATCCCGAAAAGCCCAAAACAAAGGCACTACATTTAAATTCTACGCTTAGAATAGAAATTTTCAATCCCAAACAGATCACAGACAAATGAGCTGGGCCCCCAATTGGGTTTGAAACAATTAAGGGGTCCTCTACCATACTAGTTTTTAGGTGCATAGATTCTACTAAAGCAGACGAGATAAAGGAGTGTGATGCGCCAGAATCAAATAAAGTGCGAACGGGGTGATCATAAAGATAAACTACACTTTCTACAGAAGTATTTATACCTCGCTGTTGCAGAGGTGGCGCTTCTAGCACATGAACCTGTGCCCCTGAGGTGGATCCAGCCCTCTGCCCCTGTCCTCGTTTCTTTGGGCAGTCCTTAGCCATGTGGCCTGTCTCACCGCAAGAAAAGCACCCACCATTCATCTTGGCCTTCTTTTTCCGGCAATCTTTCACTAAGTGCCCCACTTTGCCACAGAAATTACACTTCCTCTTCTCTTTGTTGCCTTTCCCGCTCTTCTTAAAGTCTGTCTTCTTAGGCTGCAAACCTTCTTTCTTCCCTTGAGAGTTTTCTGCCTTTGTCTCCTTCTTGCCCTTATCCTCTTCGTTCAACAACGCCATCTGTACCAACCTTTCATACGTAGCTCCCATGGGTATATAGGTCATGGCCAAACTGTGTAATGGCTCATTCAACCCTTTGACAAAACGGAGAGCCTTCTTGTGCGGGGTGTTGACTGGGTCCAGTCCGAACCTAGCCATCTCATCAAACTGATTAACATACTCTTTGACTGTCTTGTTCCCTTGCTTAAGAAATAAGATTTTTTCCAACTGCAAACTCCTTTCCGCGTCTGAGAGAAATTTAGCCTCAAACCTTGCCCTAAAGTCCTCCCATGTTTCCACTGGTCTTTCTGCATTAGTGATTTCCCACCAGTAGGAAGCCTCGCCTTTAAGTAGCCATACTGCCAGTTGTACTTTCTGTCTATCCTCTACCACAAAGATGATGAATAAGTCCTCGGTTTCTTTCAGCCAATTTCTAGCTGCCACGAAGGACTCAATTCCATGAAAACCCTTTCCTCCCATAGCTTTAAAATCTTTACATATCTTAGCAAAGGTGTTTCCCCACGGAGGAGGTGGAGGAAGAGGTGCTGCTGCAGCTGGATGATTTCCTGCAGCTGGGGGAGGAGGAACGGTAGGACCTGGCTGAGTGGCCCTTGCTTCTAAGAACCGTCTAAACCAACCAGGTATTGGTACACCCTCTAGCAAGTTAAGTTCTTCGGACATGCTGAAACAAAAAGGATAGATTCAAAACGAAGGATAAGAGATAGTTCCTATGGCTTTGGGGGGACTTTGCCTTTTAAAATAAAATAATATTTTATCTTTTAAAAATGCTTCTTTAAATTTCCTTTTTGAAAACAAATTTTCAAAACTTTTTATCTTATCTGGTAAACCTATGCTCTGATACCAAGTGAATCACCCCACCTCCGTTAGGGTCACTCTCAAAGGGAATGCCCTAATTTTGGTGGAGGTTTATAAGTATAAATCACAGATATACAAGACAGATATAATAACACATATTTTTGAACAACGGAAAACAACAACTTTTATTTCATTAAAATACGTGTTACACCCACCATACCATAATTGTCTTACAACACTTCCAAAAACATAACATCTTCATAACTGTCTTGATTACATTATTTAAAGAAGCATAAAGAAAACATAAATAAACTGCAAAAGACCCATAATTGCTGTCCAAAGCCATAGTCTAAAACGAAAAGATCCAAGCAATACATTCTTTCTCTTCAAGCTGGATATGAAGGCTGGTCAAGCTGCGGTATTCCCTCCCTGTGGACCTGGGGGGGGGGGTGACAGAAGAAAAGAAGACGAAAGAAAAGTAGAGTCAGACATAAAGCCTGAGTAAGTCTAGGACTATTCAGTCTATGAATAAAGAACTGGGTATGATAAGTATAAACTAGAAATGGGAAAGCACCATAAACCAAGTTAAGTTGTCTAGGGTCGAATATACTATCGTACCCCATATTAATCTCTGTACCCATATAAACTAGTTCCCAACAGGCACCCCATAATCAGGGTGAAGTGATCCTTTTTCTGATGATCGACTCCTACTCGTATAGTTACATGTGTCTCACGGCCCCCGATATTGTAGTTACCTATGCTGGTCCCACCATGGGGTGTATCAAGTCCCATGGTGGCGGCCCGACACAATCCTAGAATGCACAGGTATGCTACTGGTGCCCAGTGCCTTATTTTTCTGCGCCGGAGTGTGTGCACGCCCGCACCCCGTTAGAACCTACACTGCTGCACCACCGCCGTCGATTTGACCTCTCACAGTCAGCCCAGTAATCGTGCCCCACCCTGCCTAGTTTCAGGGTATCATGATACCTTGTAGGGTTACTGCTGAAAAGGGTCCCCCGCTACTAGGTTTTTCTATTTCTAGCCAACATGCTAAGTTGGTTAAGTGTTTTATAAACCTAACCCCCAATCAGTCTGTTTAGTTTAGCATGTTCTATTTTGATTAAGTCTTAATTCACTTAATCCTACCAATCCTGACTCAGCCTTAATTGTCTTATTAAAGCCTTGACCTCTCACATTAGACAGGTATTGTTGTGGCTGCCTGTTGCCGGTTGGGTCCGGGCAGTCTTACGCCACAACTCAGTCTAACCTCGGGTCCTTATTGGGCTCCGTGTTTAACCACCCACATTGGATAGGTATTGTTGTGACTACTGGACAGCCGGGCGGTTCTGGGCAGGTTTACATCACAACTCAATCCAACCTCGGGTTAAACACATCGTATTTTCTACATTTACATATTTTGTCTCTTTTCTTTTTATATGTAAATATTTGCGGCCCATTATTCAAATTCATCTTTATTGATTAAGATTTATTTATGCCACTTAATTGTTTTTCAAGGTTGTTGGCATGCGTCAAACATGCCAACACATATGTTCTATATTTTAGCCCAAACGTCATTACCCCCGTTTTATACGTTCGCTCCAATGTAAGGTGTGTTGGGTTTAACACTTAAACCCAATTTAGCCATATGAAAAGGGGAGGCTTATAACATGGTGTTTATCAGGTAACATGAAAGAGGGGAGTGTGAACGCATGGACTTGCAACGAACGATTCAGTTAACATAAAGTAGGCACATGTGAACTTGCAGTTGTAACATCATATAATATAAGCAATACTTAAACATGAATCATTCTATTCACATAATCATGGTATAAACAAAACATGAATCATTCTATTCATGTAGTCATGGCACAAATAATACTTAAACATGAACCATTCTAATCATATAATTATGGCATAATCATAATTGAACATGAGTCCTTCTATTCATATAGTCATGGCATAAACATAATTGAACATGAATCCTACTATTCATATAATCATGGTTTTTATCCTATCTATGTAACTTGTAAGTGGGATGTAATTCTAGTGTAATTCTAATGTAACTTATGTGTCAAATATATTATCATATGATTATGATAACAACATAAGCCTAAAAACATGTTTTCAACTAGGCATAATAACAAACATAGTTTAGTCATGTTCTTAAAATTAATACAAGCTTACAAAGACGCTTGCTTTTGTCACTATCACAAAATCATGATTTTTTTTATACTTGAACTATGATGCCAATTCCAACATAACCTTCATATGAATCATAATACTTAAGTGGATCAAATTACACTAAAGATGACCATAGAATTATACATCATGTTGGCATAACAATAAATCATATACTTGCATGAATTTCAAATAAACTATTACAACATATAGTTGTTATTTTCAACATGAATCATATACTTGCAATTATCAAATGGGTGTTGTAAATAACTACCACAAACATGTAGTTTTCAATATGAATCATATGCTTGCATGAACCCCAATTAAAATTCCACAACATGTGGTTGTCAACATAAACCATATACTTGTATGAATCCAATCGTACACCATAGCATTGCCAAATCGTTTAGAATCAAAATAACATACAAATATAAGTTATTATCGCCACAATTCCATTTTGTTGTTAACTTCCAACGCAAATCGCGTACTTACAAATATCCAATCGTATACCATAATATTCCCAAATCGTTTAGCATCAAAGCAACATACAAATATAGATTATTATCGCCATAATTCCATTTCTTACAAATCAACACAATTATTTAATTCACATCGGAATAGCACTCTACTTACAACGTATGACGAATCTTCAATTCAGGAATCTGAATTTTGAATTTGGAGATGCTATCCTTTGTTGTAGGCGTTGTTTTGATTGATTTGACGTTGCTTTAAGCTTTGAATTATCTCCTAATTGTCTCTCTATTTCTGACGGCTATCCTCAGTCTCTCCTCAGCAGCATGACGGTCTCATCTCCATTTTAGTTTGTGTAAATTAGGGTTAGTCTTAGGTCCTTTTTATAGAGTTTGTGAGTTGATTTAGACCGTCGATGGAGCTTGGTTTAATAATAGCTGTTCGTTCAAAGGAGAGACCAACCAGGAGCTGACACCTAGCCCTAGTGACAAGGCAAGGCTCAGAAAATCAACCAAACACAGACCAGGCCAGCCAGGGTGGGCTGGGTTCGACCTGGCTCAGGGGCCAGGTCGACTCCCCAGTCGACCCCCAGGTCGACTCTAGAGTCGACCTGCCTGGGGCAGGTCGACACCTAGGTCGACTCCCAGGTCGACCTGGCCTGGCAGGTCGACCCTAGGGTCGACCCCTAGGTCGACCTGGTGGGTTTGGGCGGGAATTTTCCCGCCTACTTTGATTGGGCTGAAGTTCAAATCTGTTTTCGAAATTTGAATTTTCTGAAAATTCATCGGGCCATAATTTGGTCATACGGGCTCCGTTTTTCGAAAACTCTGACTCTATTTCGCGTATTTTTCCGAGACGAACGCAATGGCATATCCCGTTTCCATTAATACTTTGATTTGAAATTTATTATACTTTAATTTGTGAATTTCACTGTTATAAAATACACGGGGTGTTACAATTACATTAAGTAAAGTTGGAATTTTTTTTTAAAAAAGCTATATGAAGCAGAAAATAAGTAACATATAAACATTTGGATTTTAAATTTGAAAATATAATCAAGTAGAAACAAATTCGCGGAATTGATATATGTATCAAAATTTAATTATAGAAAAAAATGATATTAAAAATATATACATAAAACCAGAGAAATTGTCAAAGAATTAATGATAATTAATATACATTACAATTATAATTAACGGTTGAATACTTGCCTACAGGTGAGTTAAATGTATGATACAAATTAAGTAAAGGGCATTTTCGTCAGTTCAGGTGTACACCAAAAAAGTGTGATACCAAACCTATTTCGATTACTAGTAAAGAATGTATCAGAATTTAATTATGGAAACGAATGATATTAAAAATATATACATAGAAGAAGAGAAACGATCAAAGAATTAATGATAATTAATATACATTACAATTATAATTAAAGTTTGAATACTTACCTATGAGAAGATTTAAATGTATGATACAAATTAAGTAAAGGGCATTTTCATCAGTTCAGGTGTACACCAAAAAAGTGTGACACCAAACCTATTCCAATTATTAGTATATATATATGTATGTATATGCTTATAAAGATTTACAATCATATTAGAAGCAAATCGGACAAACTTTTACCTGAAGCCGTAATATGGTCTGAATAGGATTAGTCGCGCTGCGCCAATTCGTGAATTTCGACCATAAACTTTAATCGCTCATAACTAATGCAATTTAAATCGGATTTACAAGAATTGAAAAATGTTTTTTTTCTAATAACAATAGTTTTCAAATTGAAAAAAGAGCTTTTGAATTCTAATGCATAGATTTCAACTTATGTTTAAATATATTTTCAAATAGAATCGCGGTTTTGCAATTTGATGACCATAATTGGAAATCGAATAAAAGGACTTTAAAAAGTTATTAAAATTATTTAAATTTTTTGATAAATCATAATTAATTATTTGAAATTAATTTGGTTTGAAAATATTAAGTTTTGGATAATTAAAGGCTATTTTGATTAAACAAGATATTTAGTAACGCTTTTGTAACGTTTTTATAACGCTTTTACAACATTTTCTGAAAATAATGTGTTTTGAAGTTTTAAACTTATTAATTACTATTCTAACCTATGAGAATCATTTTTATACGATTTATGAAATATTTTTGGAAATTTATACTACCTAAACATATTTGTTTTAAATAAAATCTAACTTTCCTTAAAATTAAGGTTTTTCTAATTATTAATAAAATAGGAAATTGTTGAAAGCGATCTACAAATGTTGATATTAATTCCATAAATAAAAATTATACTATTTGAGGAATTTAATAGGTAGATTTACCTTTATTCAGCTTATAGTATCGGCTGAACACGGGAATTGATACCGAACATGAGAGGATATAATTTTCCGAAGATCATTTCTATCCAATCCCCATTTGAAAAACCTTTATCTTTAATCAAAGGATTAAAATGATACCATTTAATAGAGGAACTGGAAACTATCTAGGAAATTTAGAAGATGTTATATCGTCATTCCACTTATAGCATTTGTTAATTTCAAGAATTGGTATTAAATATAAGTTGGCCTAATTTCTATACAATTATGTTTAATATAAAACAGTTTGGATTTAAAATAATTATAATTAAGTTTTTGAAAAACATTTGGTTTAAAGTAAGTAAAGCTTTTAAGACTTACAAATCTTAATTACCCTTAATTTTAAAAATACGATTTAAAAGGAAGACTTAAAGGAATAAATTTCAAAGAGAGGATTTCATTTAAATAAGGATTTAAAAGGGAAACCTTTATTAAGTTTCGATTAATGAGGTATTGATATTTAAAGAAAGAAGTATTGGTTAAGGATATTAAACATGGATTTTAGTAAAAGATAAGAAACCAAGAATGATTTCAAAAATGAGTTTGATTAACCAGAATTATATGGAGACTTGATTAAGATCTGATATAATCCATAATTATTTTTAAATTGCGCTGATTTTACAGAAAGACCGGGATCAGATCTATATTCGAAAACCATTCCCAATAATCATACAACATAATGAAGCAATTGAAGACGACAGTTGAAGACCACGAATTTTCACATCGCAGGGAATGCTTGTTAACACTTCCGTTGGAAAGCATCCCATAACGTGGTTATTAGTAGAAGTGCTTCTGATGTACTTGCAGATTTCTCGGATTTGCAAGGGCCTCTCTCCATTATGTACGAGGAAAAAGGTGCCTTCAGTTTCGTTAAGACCTAGGACAAATGTAACAACCCGAATACCGACAGACCGATTTTTTTCGAAATTCTAATCTATCGAGACCCGCGTTGGTTTGTCTGGTATCCTGTAAAAAAGACAGAGATAATAAACATATCACAGCTCAGAAAACATCTCACGGCGGAATGGAATAAAATAAAATATAATCAAATATAGCCTTATCCAGATAATAATGAGGAGGGGGTCAGAACACAAGTTCTGGCAACTAGACTTCAACTGCACATTTTGGATAACCCTACATGTACCGTTCAGTCACATTTTCTTATTTATTAAGTTACTTGTGTTAACAGCACACAATGCTTACACACACGTCGTACCCATCTACTTCCCAGTGGATTAACTTAATATAGTATGTATGTAGCTACCCCCAACATTAAGGTACACCCCATGGTACTCCACTTGCATGGGTCTCCACCGCAACAATAACAGAAATATACGTAGTCCCTCATCCTACGTCGGAACGACGTACAAATCTATGTATAACAACGCTATGTTCTGCATCGAACCTCCATCGCCGTGCCCGTGCTATGTAAGGGTACTGACTGCCACCTTCGATCGAATCGGATTCCATCATAGAGTAATGCCATAGAGTCTACGATACACCACCCAGAGCAGATATGCATGTATCTAGACTTTCTCACGTATGTATTTTAAATCGTACTTGATGCCTTAACCTTTACGATGCACCATTTGGAAACGGTATGCATGTATCCGCACGTATTATCTACTGTGCACCGAGTCCGTAACAAGGGTTGTATGAGAAACACAGAACTCAGTAGGGAGCTTTTCAGATATATGCATACACAGATGCTAACATAATTGACAGCTAGTGATATGGCCCAGAAAAACAACAAACAATATCCTAATTGGCTTTTCTCGCAACCAAAGCCTTGATAGAAAAAGGTTGATGATCTGTAGGTTTAGCTCTCCGTCTTTCCGCATCACGCATCACGTTGACTATCGATGGTTGGTACCCGATGACTACTATCAAACAGATGGTTAGACCCGCCAAAGGCAAACATATAAAATAGTCGCAACCCACTTGGTCACAAGGCAACCAAATCATCGAATTAACTACTCCGCCATATAGCCTTCTGACTACCCGCTATCGTGGTAGTCAAGGTATACTCACCGAGTAGTAATGTGCAGACCTAACCTCTGCGAGCACATCCTAAATGCTATCACCACAGAGAGGACTACCAGGAGTACCTTTCATGTCCCACAAAGCCATGTGCTTCCCGTTCCAGACCTTCGGAGCCAACAGAACAATAGGCAGAACAAGCAGAATAATCATATGGACGTGTGCTCCCCTCGTGCCTCATGACACCACGATGATCTACCCCTTTCGGTTATTCACCTTCAGACGTACGGACCGGTCCAAGCGCCTCCAGTTGATGTGTTATTAGACCCTATGTCTAAATATTTAATTACGCGCTTGATCTACCTCATCGGATTTCCAGTTAACTTTGTTATTTTAATCATACAAACTTCTTATTCAAGATACCAAGTTCCTCTTACTTATTAATTTCTATTATATAACATAACTCATTTAAGTTCATTAATAAGCCTTCAACATGTTATTGTTATTAGCAGACTTCAAGTTTACAGATAACATGTTTTTCTTATCAGCAGGATTCAGATTTTAGGTTTTTGGATTACTTAATTTATAATTAAATACAACTTATCTTATTACATAAGTTATCTCATCTTCTCTATCATTTATTATAACCTAAGTTATAATTTCCACTTGTCTTTAGGACAAGCCTACCTATTATCTTTTCTTTTCCCCTTCAAGTCTATTCCTAATAGGTTATTGTCATTCCCCGTTCATTCCACTACTTTTACTGTTGTAATTTCCCTTCGTTTCCATTAATTACAATCGATGCCATTTATTTCTATCCTGTTATATATATATATATATATTGAAAATTGGTTCTTTATTAAGGACGTTAAAGAACACCTGATTGATTCGTCTCCTTAAAAAACCCTACCAGAATAATAGGGAAAAAGAGTACGACGTCAATTAGTAATCCCCTCTCTACAATATAAAACATCTCAACCTTATACACAAAATTAAAATAAAAAAGAAAATACAAGTCCACTCAAACTTGAAGCCGGCCCAATCCAAAATAATAAAACCCATCGGCCTCCTTTTCCTTCATTCTTATTTCACCGACATCAACCCTAAAAACATGGCGTTGATTAGGGTTTTACTTATCCGTTGTCATGCAGTTCCACTCCCCAATTTTGAAGAATCTGGTTGTGCGAGTTGTTGTTGCTCCTTCTTCTAGCTGATTTGTGCATCAGGTAAGCTATTTCAACCTGTATTACCTTTGCTCTCTATATTTTGTTCATCTTCTTTTGACCGAATATTCTTTCGTTTCTTTCTTGCCATATATGGTATGCTGTGGTGGTTACGGCTGCCGAGGCTAGCTGGTAGATGGCTTTATCATGTGGTTGGAAGTGACGTTGGATCTTCTGTATTTCGCTGCAAAGCAAAAGGGGGGTAACTATATTTTCTTGCATCCCTAATTTTAATTTGGTGAGTGTCCATACATATCTGCTGTAAGCAAAGTTAAAGAAAATATGATCAACAGTTTCCTTTTGATCTTCACATAGCACACATTTTTCGTTTATGTTCATTCCCCATTTAATCAGTTTGTCTTTTGTATTAATTCTCTTCACGATAATTCTGTAAACTCCACATAACATTTTCCTGTTATATACATACATATATGTATATATATATATACATATATACATATATATATATATATATATATATATATATATGTTTACGCACCAGACCTCTCACATTAAGCCGACCACTTGTGGCTGCTGGATATGTCGGCCGGTTCCGAGCAAACTTCTACCATAAGTTGGACTTAACCTCGTGTCTTAGCACCGTTATGTGTATGTTTATGCACCAAACCCCTCACATTAAATTAACCACTTGTGGATGCTGGATTTACCAGGCGGTTCTGGGCAGACTTCTACCACAAGTTGAATTTAACCTCGCATCTAAGTGTGGTTACAATTTTTCTATTTACTGTAAATTTAGGCATATTCATTCTTCCAAATTTTACTGTAATTCTTATTTACAATATTTTGGCATAATAATGTTCTCAACAAATGTTCATTGTAAATTTCATAATTACAAAATTCACAGAAATTCCCAATTTAGACAGGTGATTAATGGAAACAGGCTTTTATATAACGTCAACAGATTAAATAGGTTAACATGTTCATATATACCCAAAAGATTAAACTTATTTACTTAACGCCATAAATTCAATAGGTTTACTTAACCCCACAGATTCCATAGGTTACTTGTAGTTTCATTAACATGTTCCACTTAATCTTGAATTAAGCTTATAGATTTACATGTTCAACAGATTAACCATTTTAACAGATTAAAGCAAGTTAAACATTTCAGTAGATTTATTATACATATTATCGGGGAATGGCAAACGATAAATATACCATTATAAAATAGGCATAACTTAAATCCACTCACATAATAACTTTCCAATTCATGAGTCTGGTCCGGACCTAACATTCCATGGCTCCCCTAACGGTATCTAGAACCTAAATAACCATGGATCCAAAATTCTCAACTAAAAGAAAAAGGGAAGAAAGAGGAGAAATTTAAATTGACAAATCCAAGAATTTACCCTACTTCGAACAAAATTCTAGACACCCATTTGCAGGTATACATTCTTTTCCTCCAGATCTTGAATCAGAATTTCCTTAGACTAATTATTCTATTTTCTGAAGAAATTTGAAGAGGAAGAAAAATGCCAGAGTCTAGACATCCTCTCAGAAAATATGAGATTTAGGCTAGGCTCTACTAGCCTATTTATAGGTGTTCAGGATCTTATCGTACACACATCGCTGAATCAGCAACGAACGTGGTCAGAAAAACAGTCTAGATTCATTGAATGAACCTGCCCGGATCAGGGGTGGGTCGATCCACTAACCCCCTGGGTCGACCCAACCCCCTCTGTCGACCCATAGGTCGACCCAGTCAGGTGTGGGTTGACCCATTTGGGGTCCAACGAGCTGTTTTGGGCATAACTATTTATTTGTTAACGTTTTTAATTTTAAATATTTGATTAATAAGCCCATTATACTTTGATTTATTTACATATAAACTCCTTATATGTATACAAAACTTTTAATACCCATTTTACATGTGTATATATATACGCGCAACTTTTGTTTCATATTCAAAATTCAAATGGCGTTATGTCGTCATTTAATTCTTGCCTATTTTAATTGATTGCAGGTTTATTTTAAATTTCTCTTATGTATATTTTTTTTTTGTACTTCCTTATTTGTATAATTTTCTTATATATGCGTTTACATATTTTCCCTTTAGACATGTTTTATTTTAGTCGTTTCTCTAAAATAAAAAATATGGCGCCCGTGGGAATCGAACTTGCGTTATTCTCATGAAAGTCACATGCTCTTAACAAATGGACTACACAGGCTTTGTTTAACAAGACTAAAAACAACGGTGGTCATTGTTCTTTTCTTGTACCTTCTTTTCAGTTTTGTTGTAATATTTCGATTAAATGTATCTCTTTCATTTTAAATCCGTTTTCTGCAATCCATAGGTCTAAATTGACCAGAAAGTCGCCACAGACGCAATGACGCTAATCCCATGACCAAACTCTAAAAGCTCTTCAAATTTTATTTTATTATTTAATTAAAAATGCAGGGTGTTATATTCTACCAACCGTAGAAAATTTCGTCCCTGAATTTAATAAGGGTAAAATTAAATAATCCCTCGCATAATATACATCCGTCATGTATGCATCCAATTTTTGCAAACATCTGTGCATTCGTGCAAAGTGTAATACAACATAGTATACATGTACGCCTAAGCGATGCCTCCTGTATGTTTGCAACGGATTTGACTTAGCACCAGCTAATGATACATTTTTTTTCAAAAATCCTTTAAAAACATGATGCATACATCCTAAATATACAGCCAATTGTACATGAACGCAATATTTCAAAAATCAAAATATATTTTCACCCACTCTTACTGAGCAAGAGTATAGTTCATCCATTTTTTGCATCCAAAACCCTACTAAGCAACTTTATTTTTTGAATTTCAAAAAAAATCTAATTTTCTAAATTCGATTTCTTATGTTACAAAAAATGGAAAATGAAAAACTTAACATCTTCCATTTTTCTTTTATGCACCTTTTCTTTCTGTACTTAGATTTTATGACACTATCTTACAAAGATTCCCTATTTTCCTATCCAAGCACAGCCCACATAAGACGTTTCTTTATTACGAATTTTCGTTTTCAACTTATATTGGAAAATTTTCCTCTCATTCAACTTTTCTCAGAATTTTCCATTTTTCTTTAACTGTCATGTTTGTTGCTATACTGAATTTATTATTTCCTTTTTAGTTGTACCATTACTCTTTTCTTAGCTTATTTAACTTAATTCTCTGATCTAAGTTTAGTTTCAAGTATTCTAGTCCTTCAACTAAAACAGGAAAACAAACGCTCCACACATCTACTACTAAGGGCCAAAAATATCAGGACTATGTCCCCCTTAGACAGAAAAGTTCAAACCACGGGATCAATGACAGGTTTAGGTGTTACCTAACTACTCAACAATAACAAAATAACAAAACGATCCCAATAGAAATGTATTAACGGTTTTACCCTAATAGAAAAACTGGCAACAGGAACTAAACACTTACTTGTCCTTCACTATCTAGTAGTCACCATTAGTCCTAGCTGTGTACTAACAATCATTTCCAAGCAACACCTTAGACTTTTCGATGCTTACGCATTCGACGGGAACTTACCATTATTCCAAGACAATTTTCTCTATCTACTTCATAGACTCAAAAAAGTTTTCCCGCCTTCCCTAGATAGTAATCCTTGTTTACTCCATGATTTTAAAAACATGGTTTGGCTTCCTCATTTTACTTTCCTTCCAAAAGTTAAAAGTGTTAAAACTTTATTTTCTTCATCAAAACACTACAACAGAAAACACTTTTTGTAACAGGCAATGTCTGTTGCAGTAGACCAATTGCAAGAGGTCAGTGCCTGTTGGTATAGCCGGAGTTGTAAAAAGTCTGCAACAGGTTTTGCCTGTTGCAATGAAACGTTGCATTATACTTTTTTGCAACAAGCCTTTGCTGTTGCAATACAACCTTTTGCAACAATAGATGACAGTTGTAAACCTATGCATTAAACGAAAAAGATACTGCAACTATTTTCGAAAGTTGCAGTAAGTCAAAGCACAACTGTTACCGACTGTTGCAAAAGATTCTTTTACAACTATCTTAAGTTGTTGCAATAGGTTAGAAGGTAATAATACTACAACCATTTTTACCCGTTGCAATAAATTCAACTACAACTGTTATTTCCTGTTGCAAATGACTCTATTGCAACTGATAATTGTAGTGGCTACATACAATTCACCAATACCTACGTTCCACAATTTACTCTAATGACGATAAGATATATTATTCAGAACAACCATACATTCTAGAAGACATTGACAAAATAATAGATTCACACATAAGATAAACGTGATCCATACATTATGTTATTTGAAGTTACATTCAAAGTTTAGCATAACGACAACCGTAATCCATACATAACGTAAACGCATACCGTACCAACAATTCAAAAATACAGTACAACTGTAAAGACCCGAAAATCCCCACCCTTTGAATTGACCATAAACCACACAGGTTTGAACCACAAGTCGGAAATCTTCGAATACTTTAACTTTGGGAATACAATACATTAGAATAGATAACAGAAGACTTTTATTACATCATGATAATATAACATCAGAGTACAGAATATATCAGAGTACATTGAAAATAATACAGTGGAAAATAAAATTACAAAGATTTAATACAATGCAGCGGAAATAAATAAACTGATATAGCGGAAGTTTGTCAAAACTCTGGACACATCTTTAAGCTTCAATCCAGAATCTTGCTCAAAAAGAATATCTGCAAAACAAGCTACTCGACTGCCCGTGTGGAAAATAAGGGGCACCCGAGTTTGCAAGTAAAACAAACTACGGGTCAGTCATGGGACTGGTATGAGAAATCTTACTTAACTTATCTAATGATAAGGCTAATCATAGGACCACACCGCTAATGCGGAACGAGTTTACTCCATTGAATTGCCAGTGCATGAAATAAAGTAAATCATTAAACAACGCAATGCATTTTAGAAAAATGAAACCATTATAAGACTCAAGTCCCATCATACAATGCAATGCAAACTAGAGGATAGAGTTTTACCTTATAGTGGTCAAAAGATGCTTGATACGATAAAAACGGATTTGATATCATTATTAGTGAATATATGTTTCAAAAACCTTTTCAATTATAATGTATCAATCATAGACGGCATAGCTACCATATACTATGTCGCCATACTAGTTATACAATCAAAACCGCATGGTGTCGTATTGGAAGTTTGATTTCCGTCATGAGTCAAGGCTAGGGACGATCTCCTAACCGATTCGAGACACTCTAGCAATATCTCAGGATTCAGACGTTGGCGAACCCTTGGATCCTGCAGGGCTGGTCCATAAATACTTTAGTAGATTGACAGTCCCTGAACACACGCTTCCCGATCCTATTGGACCTATAAATTGGCCATTGGCGACCAATAAAAATAATCCGAGGCGCCTCAATCCATTTACCACATAAGTAAAAATATCGGGCCGTGTAAAAGCCCAACCACCACTTCTATCTAGAAAGAAACGTGTGCACTCCCTGCGTTCCCTTGTCCCGTTTTTGACTCTACCGGGGTGTGAGGCTCGCAAGGTAACGTAATACACAAAGCTATGCCTAAATAGGCAATGCTTTGATCATCATCCACAAGGCTCTGCTTTTCAACAAAAGCCTTGATCCATGCATCTTAGTATGCCACATTGTCAATCCCTACCATTGATTTCTGCCAATATATAACCTCTGAGCTCATACGTCTCAGAGAAGGGTATAAAGCAAGAGAATGAATTCTCCGCTACCAAACAGATATATATTAACAAAAAAACAACCGATACAATGTAAAGGAATACAACGTCAGACATACCATCCATTTACAATTCCGTTCTGGGTTTGAACGAAACTGGAGGAACTTAATTCCACGCATATCCGAACATTCAATAAATACGTCCGGACAACTACCACTGTAGCCCCATCAAGGTATCTACTCCAATCACGGGCATCAGTAGTCCTCATCCATTCTATGTGAAGATCGTCGGCCTTGCACCATCTTCAATCTCTTCAAATATAAGTCATCGTATTCATTATTTAGAATGGGTTAAACCCGATCTTTCCGAATAACTCGCATAATTTAAAATCAAGTGCTATAACAACACATCCAACGCCTCATTCCAATTCAGAATATTCTTTTAGTAAAATATTCCCAATATTAGGGAAAAGTCCCCATTAATTTTATCAAAGATAAATCCTTTAAAGTTACCTTTTAAATCTCTAAATCATTACTTAAAGATTATTCAAATTTAAGAAATTAATCTTATCTTTAACTGGGTTAAAGAACCGATGTCATTTAAAACACAGTTCCCAATAAACCCAAAATCATCTTCCATTGAATATGGAATTTTCACAGAAATCAAATCAATATATAATCGATATAAATTTCTGTATCAGACCAATAATATAAATGGAATAACGGCAAAGCCTTTTAAATTCCATATATAGTAACAGCCTTCTTTTACAGAAGCTCATCTCGATTCTCATCGAACCAAATTCCATTCAATTCCAATTTAATGTAATAAATTGGAAAACCTTATTTTGGAAAATTTTCCAATTAAATTTTAATAAAAGATTTATAAATTCCGAATTATATTTTCTTTGTTAATTGGGTTAAAGAACAAATATCGTTTTAAAACATAGTTCACGATAAGCCCAATTCACATTTTACTTTATTAAAATTACTAAATATAATTTGACAACTCTATTAATCTTAATTAAAAGATTAATTATTTTTACATGGGGTTTTAAGAATAGTGTTATTTAAGGCACCATTCACGATAACCCAAAATCCAATTTTATTTATTTTAAAACATTGGATTATCTTTTTAGTTAAAAATTAGTTCATTTTGATAAAAATATATTTTACCTTTACAAAATTGAAGTTTTCATCTTAAAATCTTTTTAAATCATTTATTATGATTTTACATAATTTTTGAATATTTAAAATAATTTATTAAGGCCTTTACGGTCGATTTCCATAAACGGTCATCGAACTGCATCCATAGCGACCTTTTCTAAAATTGATTTGGACATAACACCAAATCTAACTATTAGATTTAAAAACTCTTATATTCATTGGAAAGCTCTTTTCGATACGAACCCAACGGTTTCGGTTTTAGGAGAATCCGACGGTCGGATCTCCTGTTACATCAATTTGAATTTAATGGTCGAAATTCGCGAACGGTCGCCGCGCGGCGCGTTCTACTTAGGTCGTTATATAAGTATATATATCATCGATTTTTATCAAATCGTACTTTATAAAATATTTATAAATTCCCTTTAAATTGATTTTATCTTCATTTTCAATTTTAAATAAAAATTGAATATTCTATATTAAAATTTTCAAATATAAGATTTATAATCACTTCTTTTTATATTCATTTAAAGATGGAATAAATCGATCGATAAACCCGTTCGGGTTAAAAATAGCGTCCCTACATAACACGGTTTCATATTCTTTATATTAAAATATTCTTTATTCTAAGGTGTTTCTTTTCTAAAATGTTCCTTTTTCTTTTATATTAAAATGTACTTTTACATTAAAATGACCTTTTTCATTAACATTATTCTGAAATGGAATGTGACTCAACCAATTACCATATAATTTCAGTTATATGGATTTCATACATTGCATATATCCAATGATAATGATAAATAATCATCAAACGATACATTCACATCCAAAGTGAAATTTATAACTGTGTGAGCATTAAAATAAATAAATAAGTAATGCTCAACATAGACTGTCAATCGATCGATTGACAATTAATTAAATACGGGGACTAGTGTATATCAAATGTCGTCCCAACACCCGTGTAGGGTTTCAACCAAAAACCAATAATAAATAATTTGTGCACTTGGGCGATGTGTGAAAAATTATTGTCCCAATCATATAAACAAGTCGGACAACTTGTAAATGGAAGTGTAACAATTAAACAATGAGAAATTTTAATGACTCCTTCATATGAAACAAAAATGTATATTTTATTGTTCACCTATTCCATTTTTAATATCTAATTCTTTTTTTAATGCATATAAAAGGACAATAAAAATATAATACTAAAATCTATTCTTTTATTGTCCCTAAAATGACAATAAAAATGAAATATTTAAAACCTGTTCTTTTTGTTTCATATAAAATGACCATAAAATGTGACATTTAATTCCACTCTTTTTATTGTCTTTAAAATGACAACAAAAATGTAACTTTCAATTCTATTCTTTTAATTTAACTAAAATGTAAATAAAAATGTAATTCTTTAATATATTCTTTTGTTTACATCCAGATTGTAAATAAAAATTATAACATTTTAATTTAAGCTTTTATTTACATCTAAAATGTAAACAAAATGTAAATTTTATTATAATGTTTTGTTTACAACCAATTTTGTAAACAAAATGCAACTTCTTTCTAAGGTGTTGATTTTGCATCAAAATATGCATATAAAAATGAATTCTTTTCTACATTGTTTATTTGCATCTGAATATGCAAATAAAAATGAAATCTTTACTATGCTGTTTATTTGCATCTAAATATGCAAATAAAAATGAAATCTTTTTCTAAATGTTTATTTACATCTAAATATGCAAATAAAAATGAAATCTTTATCTAAACGTTTTGTTTGCAACTTAATTTACAAACAAAAATGTAACCTTTTAAACCATTTATACTTCTATTCAATATATAAAATAAAAATGTATATTCATTCTAATGTTTATGTTTACATCTAAAATGTGAACAAAATGATGATTTTAATTCTAATGTTTTGTTTGCATCTAACATTGCAAACAAAAATATGATTTTCTTATACCAAAGCATATTTGCGTTAGAGAATGCAAATTAAAGAATATTTTATATCTCAAAGTGTATTTGAATAAAAGAATGCAAATAAAAGAGCATTTTATATTTCTATGTATATTTTCATAAAAGAATGCAAATAAAAGAACATTTTAGTTTTCTATGTATATTTGCATAAAAGAGTGCAAACAAAAGAACATTTTAAATTTTCTAAATATATTTGCATACAAAAATGCAAATAAAAGAACATTCTTTATTTTGTAATGTATATTTGCATTAGCGAAATGCAAATAAAAGAACAATTTTATTTCAAATTATATTTGCATAAAAGAATGCAAATGAAGGAATAACTTTTTAATTCATCGTATATTTGCATCAAAGAATGCAAATAAAAGAATAACTTTTTAATTCATCGTTTATTTGCATCAAAGAATGCAAATAAAAGAATAACTTTTTAATTCATCGTTTATTTGCATCAAAGAATGCAAATAAAAGAATAACTTTTTAATTCATCGTTTATTTGCATCAAAGAATGCAAATAAAAGAATAACTTTTCTCAATTCAATGATAAGAAAAAATGATATATTTTCCATTGTATTGACACTTCTATTTCAATACAATAAAATTGATAAAATAATGTTTTATGTTAAATTGATAATCCTATTTCAATGCTCAAAAATGTTAAAAAGATATTTTAAATATTGTATTGACAATCTATTCAATTCAACAAATATGATCAAGATAATAATTTTATATTGAATTGACAATTTTATTCAAGTCAACAAAAATAATCCGAATAATGTTTTGATGTTGAATTGGGAATCTATTGCAATTCAACATAACAAAATGATTTATTTTTATCGGAATGGCAATTCTATTCCTAATCAATGATTTTACAAAATGATTTATTTTTAACGATTTGGAAATTCTAATCCAAATAAATAAATAAACAAGGTGATTATTTTCATCGATTTGGAAATTTTAATCCAAATCAATAAATAAACAATAATGATTATTTTATTGAAACACAACCAAATATTTGTTTATACATCAACAACAACAACAAATAAAACATCCACCATATCATCACATAACAGATCTGAATTATAGACATTCAATCATCACATAACAATTAAATTAAATAATTAATTAGTTATAAAAAGAAGAATTCTCACCGGGATTTTAATCCAGAATAATTTAGAATCTGAAATTTATCCAAAATCCGATCTGCTCCATTACCGTTCTGATTTGTTCTACAGTGTAGTGTTCTTCAAGACGATTGTAACGCAATTCGTTTCGTCACATTCTGATTAAATTTGTACAAGTTATAATAGTTTGAATGTTAATTATATTAATTAGATAATAAATAAGTTGATTAGTTAAACAAAGCACCTTCTTCTTTACATAACCAAGGCTGTTGTTGTTTACAGTTCACTTTCAATCCTAGGGTTCGAATTCTTGATCAAACCCTTTGACTTCAGAGCGATCCAACTACGCCACGCCGGAGAGGAGCAAGAGGCGCATCTGGGGGGGGCACCTCGTCCAACTCGTCGGTCCCCTGCTGGTGGCGTTCGGCTACGAGCGGCTGCTCTCTGGGGGTTGGGTTCTCGAAGTTTGGGACACCAGGTGAGGATCCAACCATATGAGTATGAGGAGGATGAAAATCTCCACAGAAAAGTCAAAAGGAGTAGCTAATTTTGATAAGACGTTTGACGGGAATTAGTGGAAGAAGGTGGATGAAATTCGGCCATGGATTTTGTATAGGGCGGCGGCTGCTGTTAGGCTTTTAGGATTAGGAGGAAGATGATGTGTAATTTTATATTATTTTAATGCAAATTTTACAACTAAATCCAAAAGTTTTAAACCAAACCAATTTCAATCCAACCGAAGTTAACTCCACCCAATAGCCCCTATTCTGTATCCAATGGGCTAGGTCCCGTCAGCCCAAACGGCCGTCTATGGCCTGAATTATTTAATTTAATATTTAATTAATTCTAGCTTACAATACAATTCAACGGGGCCATATACGAACTCAGAAAATTCCAGAAAAATTATTTTTGGCTTTGTTTTGATGATACTGTAACAACCCGTATTTTCAATAACCTGTTATAACATAAATGGAGGCAGAATTAAACTGTAAAATCTGAATCAAGGGAAACCGGCTATGCCATTGCGTTCGTCTCGGAAAAATACGCGAAATAGAGTCCGAGTTTTCGAAAATCGGAGTCCGTATGACCAAGATATGGCCTTGCGAAGTTTCACGAAAAATTCCCAAATTAAAGTATACTTAATTAAGTGAAATGGGTTGCGCAGAGAAATATATATATATTGATATATATATATATATAATTGAAAATTAAATAAATAAATATGCAAAAATGTTCAAAATAGCGAATTGGGAGAGGGGAATAACCGAACCGGCCGATTTTTGAGGTCGTCCCGAGCCTGCTGGGTCGACTAGGGGTTAATCCAGGGTGTTTGGCTGTCAACCCGTGGGCCGATTCGCTCAAATGCAGATTTTGCATTTGGATGGTTCTCATGGTTCATCTTTAATCTAAAGGCCCTAGATGGTTCCTACACTTGACTTCTTCCCCAAGACATGCTTTGATGGCTTGGATTGAATCTAGGTTTAATCCTATGGCCTAAAACACTTGCCTAATCTATAAATAAGACCCTAACCTATCCTAAATCCTCATTATTCATTCATGTAACTAAACTATGGCAAAATTTCTACTCTCATGGCCTCCACTCAACTATCCTAGCCTCCACTTCATTTCTATGAAAGGTTTCATGATCATGAGAGTGTTAGAGAGTCCCTATGTTAGTATGAGAGCTTCTCAAGTTGATTTCAAGGCAAAAGCTTTGATCTTTGTTCATAAAGATGGTGTTTTTGTTGAATTGGAGCATCCATCTTTGGGTTTTTGGGTAATGGCATGCATAGGCTTCATCACAAGCTTTAGTTTAATCGATTTAGGCCTTCATAGCAATGTAAGCCCTTTCCCTACTCTTAGATATTAACTATGAAGTTAAATGTTCATGTTGCAAGTTTGGGTTTGATCATTGAGAATGATACATGCTATCATGTTATGCAAGCTTATGAAGTCATTATCTTGATCTTATGAGCTAAAAGCTACAACCTTTATGTTGAAATGTTGCATTATGCAACATGAGAACCTTCATAACCTTTTATGTCAACTTGCATATGAAGTCATAACCCTTATATGATGGTATATGCGAGTTTCTAGTCATCATTCCATGTCTTTTGTCACCATGATTCGCTTATGTGCCAAGTTTGGGTTTATGCATGTTTTGAGGCTTAAGAATGTAACATGCAAGCTAATGAACACATTTGTGCCTCATTTGCCACCATGATTAACTTGTGGCTTAATATCCATTTTTGTCATGCCTTTGTCAAGTCTCTTCTTTTAATCCATTACGTTGTTGCGAACGTATATGCGAGCTTAAAAGCGTTGGGGTCACATTATGGGAAAACATAATGACATGAACATGATTTGGGTAAATGGGTATAAACATGACAATGTGTAACGTTAAATATGACATGTGTTTATACTTGAAAACATGACTTGAAATATAACATGGAAGTTGACATGTAAGTATGCATAAAAACATAAGCTTGGGAATTTACCTATTAAGTTAGGTCTACCCATTGGGAATTTACCTATTAAGTTAGGTCTACCCAATTGCTTGAAACTTGAATATGAACATGACACTAGACTAAACATGAAAGTGGCCAACTCGAGGTTGGATTGAGTTTGCAACATAAAGCTACCCGGAACCGACCGGCCTAACTAGTAGTTGCAAACAATAGGACCCAATGTGAGAAGTTGGTCATGTTGTGCTTGAACCCGAGGTTAGACCAAGTTGTGGTGTAAAGCTACCCGGAACCGACCGGCTTAACTAGTAACCACAACAAAGTCTAATGTGAGAGGTTGGGGTGCATTAAGTAATTAATGCCACATGATAGGGTTAAGTTAATTTGATTAATGATTCTTAACCAAATATGACATGGACAAATGGGTTAAGTAAATTGGTTAGGCTAATGATACTTAACAAAACATGACAAGGTTGGGTAGGTTAAGTAATTTGATTTGCCTAATGACACTTAACCATTTTTATACGACTAGCGGACGGGGATTAAGTTAACCAACACTTAATCAATCCAACATGATAATTTGGCAGGGTTAAGTAAGTTTTCTTAATGACACTTAACCGAAAGATACAGTTAATGTATGGGGTTAAGATTAGACTCAACTAGTCTAAACATGATAATCGGATGGGGTTAAGTTAGCCTAGACTTAATTAATCCCACTTGGTAGTTTAATGGGGTTAAGTTAAATACTTAACTAATCTAACACGATGATTTGATGTGGTTAAGTGACCTATACTTAACCAATCTAACCCGTTAATTTGATGTGGTTAAGTGACCTAAACTTAACCAATCTAACTCGTTAGTTTGATGTGGTTAAGCGATCTATACTTAACCAATCTAACCCGTGAATTTATTGAGGTTAAGTTAACCCATACTTAACCAATATAACGTGAAAACATGATAAGGCTAAGCCATGAATCGCTTGAATACACTTGACCGGTTTGACTAAGTAATTTCATAGGGTCAAGTTAATATATACTTAACCAACTTGAGCATGGTTTGTAGGGTTAAGTCTTGAACTTGGATACTTAGCCAATTTTGACATGATTTGTAGACGGGTTAAGTCTTGAACTTGGATACTTAGCCAAATTTTGACATGATTTGTAGACGGGATTAAGTCATGAACTTAAGTGACACTTAATCTGTTATATAAACCCTAATTCGGAGAATTAGGTGGGTAACCGTAATTAACAAGGATAACGGGAATAAGGCTAAGTGGTAAACCTTAGTTGAAGGATAACTAAGTAATGATTCTTAGTCAAGGAAATTTAGACCAGTTCATAGATAGATGAGTAACCTGATACGGTAGGTCATCGTTTAAGTATACGAGTAGGAGCAAGTATCTGATTTAGATAAAGGCTCCAGCGAACTGGGTAACGAAGCAGCGGCTTCGGGGAACGTGAGGATATTCTTGGGATCCCTCTGTGGGCTGCCAGGTAATTATACTAGGCTCATGAGAGGTTAAGGTCTGCGTTAGAAGAACCAAGAGTATGCCTTGGTTGCTATACGAGCGACCTAAAGACGGGGATGGATAGGGTATAGTCGACGAAACACGGTCGTACCCTAGATAGCATTTTTTGTCAGGCTACCTACCATCTTTGGTCAAGCGTGTACGTACGGAAAGGCAGAGAACACCCAATAGACCATAATTGCTATCTAATTATGGTTGCGGTAAGGCTCGGATTGGGGGTTGGCCAGTAGTGTGTTCTCATACAGGATTTATCCTGTCTTGTCTTTCGCTAGTTGAGGGAGGGGTCGCGTGGGACCATAGCCACGTATAGAAAAACAGACCTTAGCATCTGCATCGGCAGATGAATCGTAAGCTCCCGACCGAGTCCTGTATTTCCTGGTCTGCCCTGTGACAGGACTCGGATGGCACGATGTGATACATGTGCATACAGTCATGGAAAAACGATTCACGATGAATGCATGGGAAAAAGGGCGCGTTTGGCGGTTAGCGTAATCCCTAGTGGCCCTAGGTGGTTGAACCCAAACCGAGATACGAAAACGTGCAATAGGTAAGCATAATCCCTAGTAGCCCTAGGTAGCATAAGTCCTAGTTGCACAAACGATAATTCATGTTGGAAGACCCTAGCTAGGTTTAGGGTAACAGTCCAAACCGATCTTAAGGATCATGGAACCATGTCAAGGTAGTATAGAATCTCATGGGAAAGCCCGTATGGTCTACGGCAAGGGACTGAACATTTACATGGAATAAAATATACGAGTTGAGTAACCTATATATGTGGCATATTAGGTTGACATGGACCATTTTACGACTTTTGAGTAAGGGTCATTCACGGATAACACGTGATACAGTTGGGATACTAGTACGTAGGTGCAGGGCGCATATACAGGATAGATACCATGGGACGTTATACGTGATAGATATCTTGGGGATATTATACTTGATAGAAACCCGACGATGTGATAATCCTGACATCGTAATTTATCATGATACCTTAGTTTATCTGAGTTCAGTAGTTCATCCTGATATTTTGATTTAGCTTATCTATCTTGTTATCATGCTCATGTTCATCTCAGTTTCTCATGTCAGTTAACTTTACTAGTTTTTATACTAATAGTAGTTAGGGCTTACTCAGTCTTTTTGACTGACCCGTTTTGTTTCGCCTCTTTTCTTCCGTTTCCCCCTAGGTTACAGGGAGGAAATACTGCTATTTAGTTCGGACTTCTTCTGCTTGAAGGTCATCATGGATGGCTTGGACTTTTCTGGGCTATGGCTACTTTACTGCTCTTTCTTGGGGAATAATTTATGAAAAAGTCTTTATGCTTCTTTATTATTGCAAGACAGGTTTTGATGTACTCTGATGTAAAAGGCTTTAGACCTTAATTATTAATGTTTATGAAAGTTCGATTTTACTTCCGCTATTTTATATGTTCTGTCTTGTGATATTTCTGTGCATGTTTACCAATAATGCCCCTCTAAAGCTAGTGCATTCCTTTGCGAGTGACCCTAGCGAAGGCGGGGTGTTACATTTGGTATCAGAGCAGAAGGTTACCAGACTGGGCAAAAGTTTTTAAAGACCTTCTAAAAACTATTTAAAAATACCGTTTACAAAGAAGCATTTTTCAAGAAAATTTTCTTTTAAAAGAAAAAGGCTATTCCCCAAAGGCCATTAGCACTATCCTTGTTTCCTTAATTGGATCTCTTTTCCTTTCTTTCCTCCATCTGTAGTCACAGTGGTTTTAACTGCGACTAGTCTTTTCTATCTACGGAAGTGCTTTCCATACGATGGAGGTGGTTCTCGAGAGACCAGTGGCCGTGTTATAAGGAAGGATAGTGAGAAAGAGGATAAAGGATACGAGCTTAAGGAAGAGAAACTTGTTGGTATGGCTTAGTCCTCAAAGGAGGGAGAAAGATGAACAATGAAACCCATGGCGAGAGAGTACCTTTGGCATGGTAAAACGGGGCGGATAGTTAAGTATTATGGGACAAGGACAAGATCATCGGGAGGGCAATAGTATGCTCTCATTTCTAGGGTACCTCGGAAGGAGGGTAACGATCTTGTTAAAGGTTTAGCTTTTCTTCTCTATCATCCCGTTAGGACTTTGTTTTGATCATCGTATCATTTAAGTCTGCTTAGATAGTTGAGTCTCTGCACCTTAAGTACTAGCGTAATAGAGAATCCCATTTTTGTCTCAAAGTCCTATTGGAGAATCAGTCCATTTATACATGACTTGTTTGGATTTGGGAATGTCTATGCCAAGTGTTGAGTTTGGAAATAATGCTTATGTTTATAAGCTATGGATGGAGTCTAGGGATGAAGTGGTTATCCAGTAGGGGGTGCCACTCTCGGTTTTGATAGGAGGGTAGTTAGACCTTTTGACTAGCCTTGGTAATGCCCTCGAAGTATCGGGTAACCTTTTTGAGGTTCTGTCATGACTAGTTACTTAGAATCCCTTGATGCCTTTATTGGAAATTTGAAGCCCGATCGAGTGGTGTTCGCCAATAAGACGGATGGTTTACTTCATTTATGCATGGGTTATAGAGATCACCCTAGTAAGTGCGCATGATAACCTGATTGACATCTGTTTACTTTCAAGAGAAAGTTCTTCTACATGGAATGCCTTATAGTATATAAACGAGATCCAAGATTCACTAGTGAATTTTGGAAAGCTTGCATGAGATCATGAGTACGCAGTCATGTTTGCGTCAAGTATTCTAGGAAAAGGATAAGTGCAAGTGGAACGAGAGGCGACGAAGAAATGAGTTCCAGCTCATGTTATGGAAACAGGAATAAGAAGCTACAAAATCGCGAAGTTAAAAGACGACTTTGATGGTCAAAGACTAGATACGCGCATGATATCTCTTTTTGGGTGTATATCCTCGATCCCTGTTTTCTGTAGAGCTTACTTGTAGGCTATCTTTTGTGGACATCCTCTCGGTCCTATTCTCCGTTACAAACCCTGTAAGGAGTTTGTCCTGTTTATCTTCTCGACCCTGTTTCAGGGAATTCTAGGTAGAACCCTATGGATGTAAACATGTATTTGAAACATGTTATGATTGATATGGTTGCAAGTGGTTGCAAGTGGTTGCTCGTGGATGCGCGAATACACATTAGATACTAGCTCGACTCGGTCACATTTCATATTGCATATGCACGAGTATTTATACTTGTTTATGGATGAAATCGAATGTATTATCATGCGGTTGTTGCATATGAATGAATGATTGTGCACGCATATAGTATCTATATGACCAGGACTATTTGCATACATGTTGGATTCATGGCACTATACATATTTTGCATTAGAAAGATTATTCAGGCCTGATCATTAGCATTAGCTAAGGAACATGTACACACACGTTTTGCATATATTCATACAACATTAGAAATCATCTAAGGACAATGGTTGCTTGTGGATGATGTTTTGAGTAGATGGATGATGGATGGTAGGATATGTTCTTCCTAACTTGGAGATTTCGGGGACGAAATCCTAAAAGGTGGGGAGAATGTAACAACCCGTATTTTCAATAACCTGTTATAACATAAATGGAGGCAGAATTAAACTATAAAATCTGTATCAAGGGAAACCGGCTATGCCATTGCGTTCGTCTCGGAAAAATACGCGAAATAGAGTCCGAGTTTTCGAAAATCGGAGTCCGTATGACAAAGATATGGCCTCGCGAAGTTTCACGAAAAATTCCCAAATTAAAGTATACTTAATTAAGTGAAATGGGTTGCGCAGAGAAATATATATATATTGATATATATATATATATATATAATTGAAAATTAAATAAATAAATATGCAAAAATGTTCAAAATAGCGAATTGGGAGAGGGGAATAACCGAACCGGCCGATTTTTGAGGTCGACCCGAGCTTGCTGGGTCGACTAGGGGTTAATCCAAGGTGTTTGGCTATCAACCCGTGGGCCGATTCGCTCAAATGCAGATTTTGCATTTGGATGGTTCTCATGGTTCATCTTTAATCTAAAGGCCCTAGATGGTTCCTACACTTGACTTCTTCCCCAAGACATGCTTTGATGGCTTGGATTGAATCTAGGTTTAATCCTATGGCCTAAAACACTTGCCTAATCTATAAATAAGACCCTAACCTATCCTAAATCCTCATTATTCATTCATGTAACTAAACTATGGCAAAATTTCTACTCTCATGGCCTCCACTCAACTATCCTAGCCTCCACTTCATTTCTATGAAAGGTTTCATGATCATGAGAGTGTTAGAGAGTCCCTATGTTAGTATGAGAGCTTCTCAAGTTGATTTCAAGGCAAAAGCTTTGATCTTTGTTCATAAAGATGGTGTTTTTGTTGCATTGGAGCATCCATCTTTGGGTTTTTGGGTAATGGCATGCATAGGCTTCATCACAAGCTTTAGTTTAATCGATTTAGGCCTTCATAGCAATGTAAGCCCTTTCCCTACTCTTAGATATTAACTATGAAGTTAAATGTTCATGTTGCAAGTTTGGGTTTGATCATTGAGAATGATACATGCTATCATGTTATGCAAGCTTATGAAGTCATTATCTTGATCTTATGAGCTAAAAGCTACAACCTTTATGTTGAAATGTTGCATTATGCAACATCAGAACCTTCATAACCTTTTATGTCAACTTGCATATGAAGTCATAACCCTTATATGATGGTATATGCGAGTTTCTAGTCATCATTCCATGTCTTTTGTCACCATGATTCGCTTATGTGCCAAGTTTGGGTTTATGCATGTTTTGAGGCTTAAGAATGTAACATGCAAGCTAATGAACACATTTGTGCCTCATTTGCCACCATGATTAATGTGACGGCCCGTCCCGCACCAGCCTGCATTTCCTCCGAAAGTGCGCTGTACACATGCCCAGCTAGCACAGAACGGTCGTCAGAAGAAAAGGAAGAAGATAATGAACTAATCAAGGAACCTGTAGAATGTCTCACAGCGCATGGAATAAAATATAATAATAACATACTTGACATAAAACAGGTGAGACAGTGCATAAGCTGATAACTAATAATCAATGTCAACATCAAAGCAGCGGAAATCCAAATACAGCTTATTACAACTTTCCAAATTTACTGTCTCTAACAAAGGAAAACTAAAGCAGAAGATGCACCACCAATGCCCAAGCAGTGATCTTCAACAACACAGGGAGAATACTATATATATATTACGTGGAAGCCTCCTGCTCGTCTCCGGATCATCTACCCGTGCATCACCAGCTAACCTGTCTCTAGTCTGCTCGTGTGAGCACCCAGAGTAATAAGAAGAGACATAAAACTCTGGGTCAGACATAAAGCCTGGTATGAGCGATAAGCATCTAAACAGAATAATAACAGGTATACTAAACCATACCTGAACCTGGACCTGCAACCAAAGAGTTAGTACCACATACCGTACAATACTCCAAGGTGCCATAATAAACAGTGTAAGAATACGGGGGTGGGGTGTGCATGTCACAATGATAGCAAACAAATCATCCATATCAACCATCCTCACACCTCTCACTCAGTGCGTAAAGCGTACGACATCTACCACTTTGGAACACTAGACAAACTGAGGTAACGACGAATCCCGACTTGTAGAAACCCTGCTGTGACCAAGCCAAACACTTGGAGTCATGACCAAACATTTCAATGACCCACTTCATTGGTCGTAGCCCTTGGTTCTACCGATGCCATAATGGCCCTGAATCCGCCTTCGCACCTCCTACTATAGTGGTCCAAAGCTATAGACGTCGATAACTCCTTGACACGCGTCCCGCAGCAAAGCCCAACCATGAAGCGAACTCGTTGATTCCCATCTGAATCTTAAGCTCTAACTTCTCATTTGGACTTCCTTTGCATCTCGGGTTTGATCGAATTGGAGTTGGTCTTCAGAAGAGTCATCACGGAGTAGCAAAAGTACACGCCCGGTTCGGTCCGGTCACCCATGCTTCGGTTCGGATACGTTCCCCGGTTCGGTTCGGAGTGCCACCACCTTCTGGGTTCGGGTCCTTCTCCCTCATGCGGTTCGGTTCGGTGCTCTCCCTCATGCGGTTCGGTTCGGTGATTCTGAAGCGGTTCGGTTCGGATACTCCATAGCTTGAGTGCCTCCGTCTCCGTCTCGTCAGCATCAGTTCGGTTCGTGTATTACTCTCGGTTCGGTTCGGAATATAGTATCCATGCTCCTCTTTCTTCCACTTCAGTCCTCCTTGTTCCTTCCGATCCCACGCTACGCCCCTCCGATCCGACCAGGCCTTCCTTGTTGCCTCTTCACGTCATGCTCCAGAAAGTACCACGCCCCGGTCCGGTTCGGATATGTCCGATCCGATCCCCTACCCGATCCGATCCCCTACCCGATCCGATCCGGATCTCTGCAGTATTTCCTGCAACTTTTCTAGCGAGTATTTTGCGCCATACGACGGCGTCTTCGACCAATCTAACTATTCTAATCAATCATAAAACATACCATAGAGTCATAGCAATATGTAAGAGCAACCACAAACACCAAACAACAATCCGAATGAATCAAAATAGATCAAAAGTGGCTAAAACCTCACATTTTCCCATAATCCTTCTTAATCATGTTTAAGCATATACTTAGTAAAACTTAATCAAATCGTCTAAATTTTATAACAGAGGCATGAAATATTATTTAAGAATCTCTAAACATTTTTCCAGAATTTATTAGTGTATAAATTCGCTAATCTTCACTAATTACCCTTAATTAACTGTAATTAGTGTCAAAACGATGCTATCACTCACCTTTGCCACAACTAGAACCCCAAAACTGA
>JASFAX010005515.1:0-35734 GCA_030737875.1 Allium sativum
ATCTTGTTACCACCGGGATGTATAGTCAGTTTTCGGTGATGACATTCTCTAATCACTTTATCTCTCAATCAATCTACATTGGGTACAACTAACTTTCCATTCTTTCGAAGCCATCCATCTCGATCAAGTACATAATTTTTCATCTCCTCATCGATACCCATCTCTAACTTGGAGATGATTTCTATAGTAGATTAGGATCGTCCCTCTGATTGGAACCAATCCGCTCAATTAAAGTCGGTCTGATCGTCAAGCTCGCTAACATTTCTGGATCCAATTCGCACTTTGGTCTGAAATCATACCCTGCGATATAATCCAGTGGCTTCCATTCTAAAAACATAGCCCCTAAACTAGCATGTCTCCTACTTAAGGCATCAGCTACCGCATTGCCTTTCCCAGGTGTATATGTGATATCAAAATCATACGAAGCCAAGAACTCTAACCATCTTTGCTGACGAAGATTCAAATCCTTCTGAGAGAAAAGATACTTTAATGATTTATGATCAATAAACAACTCGAATCTTTCTCCCAAGAGATAGTGTCGCCACATCTTCAATGCGAATACAATCGCTTCCAATTCCAAGTCATGGGTAGGCTATCTTTTCTCATGCGGTTTCAGTTGTCGACTAGCATAAGCTACAACCCTACCATCTTGCATCAGTACAGCACCTAGTCCGGTACCACAAGCATCCGTGTATACTGTCGTCTCTTCATTCCTCTTAGGAATGACTAACACTGGTGCGCTCGTCAACTTTTCCTTAAGACTCTTAAATGCATACTTGCACCCTTCATCCCAAACAAAAGCTTGATTCTTCTTGGTCAACTGAGTCAACGGTGTTGCCATCTTGGAGAAGTCTTGGATAAACTTACGATAATATCCAGCTAACTCTAAGAAACTTCTTACGTCTGTTGCATTCTTGGGCGTAGACCAATCTTGTACCGTAGCCATTTTCGCAGGATCCACAGCAATACAGTTTTCAGAAACAACATGGCCTAAGAACCTCACTTCCTTCCTCTAGAAGTAACACTTAGAAAACTTCGCTTTCCGCTGGTGTTTTCTCAACACCTACATGACTATCCCCAGATGTTCCTTGTGTTCTTCCTCTGTCCTCGAATAAACCAAGATATAGTCCACAAACACAAGAACAAACTTATTCAACTGATCTCTGAATACCCTATTCATAAGATCCACAAAATATGCTTGTGCATTGGTCAACCCGAATGGCATGACCAACCACTCATAGAATTCAGACGGCGTCCGAAATGCCATTTTAGCTATACTCTCAACTTCTACTCTAAGCTTATGAAAACCTGTCGTGGGATCCAACTTGGAAAACACTCTCGCTCCACTCAACTGATCAAACAAATCATCTATCCGCGGTAGAGGATACTTATTCTTCCTCGTTACTTTATTCAACTCGCAGTAGTCTACACACAATCGAAGGGAACCATCGTCCTTGGTAGCAAACACAACCGGTGCTCCCCACTCTGAAACACACCTTCTAATAAATCCTTTCTTCAAAAGATCGCTGACTTGCACCCCGAGCTCTTGCTGCTCCCTTGGTGCCATACAACGAAGTGGCATCACTATAGATCTAGCATCTTTCGCTAAATCAATACGGAACTCAATCTCTCGGTGTGGTGGAAGCCTGGTCACTTCCTCGAAGACGTCCGGATACTGGCCAGCCACGGGCACATCTGACAACTCATTATGCGGGATGTCGAGGGAATTTAGAAAACTAGCCATTACCCCATCACTAGTTAGACTGCCAAACACTACCCTCCGCCCATTATCTGCTCTAACTATCACCAAAAAGCCCTCACAGTCTACCGCCACCCCATATCTTTGGAGCCAATCGACACCCAAAATAATGCCAAACCCAGAAAAGCCCAAAACCAAGCAATTACAACTAAGCATGCATCCATGACTCGATAATACCACATTACGGAAAATCATACTAAGGCTAGTCGAACCACCAATCGGGTTCGACACTACTAAAGGTCTATCAACTATCTCGCGTTCCAATTCCAACCTATCTACCAGGTCACTAGATATGAAGGAACGGGAAGCCCCGGTATCAAACAAAACTCTAACTAGAACATCATAAACGGAAAGCATACCTTGGATAACGACATTCTTTCCTTTATCCACCGCAGTTGGGGCATTCGACGAAGAAGGAACAACACTAATAGCATATGCTTTCACGATCTGCTCCTCTTTAGGGGGTTGCGGACACTTATCCTTGTGATGTCCCACTTGGCCACAGTTGAAGCACTTCCTGTCCGCTGGCTTGGTCCGACATTCTTTGGCATAGTGGTCCTCCTTGCCACAGCTAAAGCACTCAACATCTTTCTTGTCTTTCTTTCTCTGACCATCCTTAGCTTGGTTCTGCTTCCTTTTATTCTTAGAATTATTCTTGCCTCCACCGCCTGCTTCCGATTTTGGCTCTCTTGTACATACTACAACAACTTCGGTCTTTGACTAGGGTAAAGACTCTATGATCTCAAAACCTTTCCCAAAATGGATTCAAACGGCTTATCGATGTGGTTTATAAGCCATTCCCCCAAGTACCCATCTAAGCCAGTTATGGACTTCTCGTTCTTCTTCTCGGCAGTGTCGATAAGGGATAATCCATACTTCGATAAAGTATCGAACTCAGCAATGTACTCCGAGACTGCCCTACCGTTCTGCTTAAGCTCCAGAAATTTCCTAAACAACTCTGATTTCTGAGCTGCTGGGATAACCTTATCGCTAAAGCGAGTCTTGAACTGATCCCAAGTAACTTGATCCTGGGGAGTAGCTGCCTTAATTACATTCCACCAATTCATAGCTCATCCTTGCAGTTGACGAGATGCTAGCTTCCTCTTCATAGCATCTTCGACTCCCAAATCCTCAAAGATGTGCCCACAACTATCAAGCCAATCTTGAACTTCTGTAGCCGATTCCATTCCGTGGAATGGCTTCCCACCAAGACTAGTGTAATCCTTGCATAGCTTGGCGAAATCGGCCCTAAGCGCCTGCACCGCTACACCACCACCGTTAGTAGCATCAGGAACTGCTCTATGAACATCTCTAAGCATATCTCTCATGAAATTAGTGAACATTGTCCTCTTATCAAGAGCATTCCCATTATTATCTCCTCTACCAGTACCCCTCGTGTATCGGCTCATCGTTCAATCTGTAAAGAGAAAACGATTAACCATCTCCATAGTGGTGCGAGTGCAATGCGACTTCATCCTTAGATATACTAATAGTGTACATATATATCTTTTGAAAACCAAAATAATCACAAATACGTGCTCTCATATACGTATACTATCTCTCCATGATGACTTCCCTAGGTTAACTAGCGACCTAGAGCTCTGATACCAAGTGTGACGGCCCGCCCCGCACCAGCCGACATTTCCTTCGAAAGTGCGTTGTACACATGTCTAGCTAGTACGGGACGGTCGCCAAAAAAAGGAAAGAAGATGGACTAACAAAGAAACAAAGAACTTGTAGAATGTCTCACAGTGCATGGAATAAAATATAATAATAATATACTTGACATAAAACAGGCGAGACAGTGTATAAGATGAAAACTAAACCATAATCATCATAGCAGCTGAAATTCAAAATACAGCTTATTACAACTCCAACATATTGTCTCTAAGCAAAGAAAGAGGTGCACTACTAATGCCCAAAGTAGTGGCCAGCAACAACAAAGGGAGAATATCTATGTATATCATATGTGGGAGTCTCTTGCTCGTCTCCGGTACAGCTACTCGTGCATACCACCTATCATGTCTCTAGTCTGCCCGTTCAAGAGCACCCAGAGTAATAAGAAGAGACATAAAACTCTGGGTCAGACCAAAGTCTGGTATGAGCGATAAGCAGTAAAACAAAACAATAACAGGTATACTAAACCATACCAGAACCTGGACCTGCAACCAAAGAGTTAGCACAACATACCGATCAATACTCTAAGGTACTACTAAACACAAGGTCTAAAGATATGGGGGTGGGGGTGTGCATGTCATAGTGAAGGCACACAATCAAGCATAACAACCATCCTCACCTCTCTCACTCAGTGCGTAAAGCATACGATATCTACCACTTTGATCACCCAATGCCTTGCTATGATCACTCTGCCCCATGGAGTCATAACAACACTACTGCACTGATCCATAGCCACTAATACTTTGTTATGTCCACTCTGCCCCACGGAGTCGTAACGACACCACTGCACTGGCTCATAGCCTTGCTACGATCAATCTGCCCCATGAAGCTATGATGACTTCACTGCACTGATCCGCAGCCAATATCCGTCTTTCCGTGGTGAGTCAAATCTATTGACGTCGATAACCCCTTTGCATACGTCCCGCAGCAAAGCCCAATCATGAAGTTAACTCGTTGGTTCCCAACTGGATCCTGAGTTCTACTTCCCATTTGGACTACCTTTGCATCTTGGGTTTTGGTCGAATTGGAGTTGGTCTTCAAAAGAGTCATCGCGTAAATGCAGCTCCAATCCGGTTCGGTTCGGCCTACATATGTGGTTCGGTTCAGTTGAGCTTCCCTGGTTCGGTTCGGCTTGCTCCACTTCCTGGCCATCAATCCGGTTCGGTTCAATATATGGGGTCCTCCACGTCACATCGGTTCGGTTCGGTATTCCTGGTCTCAGTTCGGTCCGTCACCTCTCGTTCTCCAGCTCCTGGCTTGGTCCTCCGATCCGATCCCGCTCCCTAGCACTAGTCCGATCCGATCCCCATGCCAAGCTTCAGTCTGATCCCAACCCCAACTCAACGCAAATGACCTTCCTTCTTGCCAAGTCTATTATGCCAAGTCTCGATCCGAATCGAATTCCCTTGCCTGGTTCTCCTATCCGATCCGAGCCCTATATCCAATCCGATCTGAAACCCTGCACATTTTATGCAACTTTTCCAGCGACTGTTTTACGCCATACGACGGCGTTTTCGACCAATCTAACTTTTCTAATCATTCACAAAGCTTACCACACAGTCATAGCAACATGTGTAATCATCCACAATAACAAAACAACAATTAAACATTTTTATACGGATCAAACATACCCAAAAACCCATGTTTTACCCTTAATCCCCCTTAATCATGTTTAAGCATACAATTAGCAAAACTTATCCAAATTAGCCCAAATATCAATTAAAGCCCTAAAATAATATTTAAGAATTTTACAATTTTTTCCAGATTTTTTTTGAGTTAAAATTCAGCTAGTTAACACTAATCACCCTAATTAACTGTAATTAGTGTAAAAACGATGCTAATCACTCACCTTTGCCACAAATTAAGACATAAGATCCGAATCTTGCTGTTTGGGTCGAATTCCTAAGCAACACAGCAGCTCCAACTCTGATTTGGTGTTGATTAGCCTTGATTTGATGTAGTTTAGCCAAATCCTTGATTAAACTGTGATTAAAGATGATTCTAGAAGGTGGAGGCAATGGCTAGACTTGAAGGAACAAAAAGGGGCGGCTGGAAAATGATAAAAACCGAATTTCCTAACCCTATCAGCCTTCCCATAACCCCAATCCCGAAATGGGTTATGGGCCCACTCACTAATCACCCTACTTAGTCCCGGTTAAGCTGTTTTTCACCTTCTAAACCTTATTTCAGCCATATCTCCCAAACGGTAAATCCGTTTGACATATGTGACCATCTACGGAAAGGTAATTTGTGACGGCCCGCCCCGCACCAGCCTGCATTTCCTCCGGAAGTGCGCTGTACACATGCCCGACTAGCACGGAACGGTCGCCAAAGAAAGGAAAGAAGGGGATGAACTAATCAAGGAACCTGTAGAATGTCTCACAGCGCATGGAATAAAATATAATAATAATATACTTGACATAAAACAGGTGAGACAGTGCATAAGCTGATAACTAAAATCAACATCAATCATCAGAGCAGCGGAAATAAAAATACAGCTTATTACAACTTTTCAAATTTACTGTCTCTAACCAAAAGAAAGCTAAAGTAGAAGATGCATCACCAATGCCCAAGCAGTGATCTTCAATAACACAGGGGGAATATTATGTATATATTACGTAGAAGCCTCCTGCTCGTCTCCGGATCATCTACCCGTGCATCACCAGCTAACCTGTCTCTAGTCTGCTCGTTTGAGCACCCAGAGTAATAAGAGGAGACATAAAACTCAGGGTCAGACATAAAGCCTGGTATGAGCGATAAGCATCTAAACAGAATAATAACAGGTATACTAAACCATACCTGAACTTGGACCTGCAACCAAAGAGTTAGTACCACATACCGTACAATACTCTAAGGTGCCATAATAAATAGTGTAAGAATACGGGGTGGGGTGTACATGACACAATGATAGCAAACAAATCATCCATAGCAACCATCCTCACATCTCTCACTCAGTGCGTAAAGCATACGATATCTACCACTTTGGGACACTAGACAACTTGAGGTAACGACGAATCCCGACTTGTAGAAACCCTGCTGTGACCAAGCTAAACACATGGAGTCATGACCAAACATTTCAATGACCCACTTCATTGGTCGTAGCCCTTGGTTCTACCGATGCCATAATGGCCCTGAATGCGCCTTCATACCTCCTACCATAGTGGTCCAAAGATATAGACGTCGATAACCCCTTGGCACGCGTCCCGCAGCAAAGCCCAACCATGAAGCGAACTCGTTGATTCCCATCTAAATCTTGAGCTCTAACTTCTCATTTGGACTTCCTTTGCACCTCGGGTTTGGTCAAATTGGAGTGGGTCTTCAGAAGAGTTGTCGCACAGTAACAGTGCTAGAATTCGGTTCGGTTCGGTAGTCATCACCCTCGTCGGTTCGGTTCGGGTCCACAGCGTCGCATCGGTTCGGGTCCGTTATTCCACTTCGGGTCGGGTCGGGTGTCCTCCCTTCCAGTTCGTGCCTCCGTTCCGATCCGCTCCCTCGTTTCTTCACGTATTCCGATCCGATCCCTCCTTGCCATCTGATCCGTGTGGCCTTCCCTCTTGCTAGTTCTCCCAAATGTTTACTTCCGATCCGAGCCCTGCGTCTTCAAGTCGATCCGATCCACAGCTTAACCAACATGGCCTTCCTTTTTGCCAAGTCTCTTTTGTGCCAGACTCCGCTTCGGGTCAGGTTTCTTGCCCAGTTCACATATCCGATCCGAGCCCACATCCGATCCGATCTGAAGCCCTGCACAACTTTCTGCAACTTTTTCCAGCAACTTGTTTACGCCATTCGACGAAGTTTTTGACAAATCTAACACTTCTAATAAATCATAAAACACACCATTGAGTCATAGCAACATGTAATAGCAACCACAAACAGCAAAACAACGATTCAAATGAATCAAAATGGATCAAAAGTGGCTAAAACCTCACATTTTCCCATAATCCCTCTTAATCATGTTTAAGCACATACTTAGTAAAACTTAATCAAATCGTCTAAATTGTCTAACAGAGGCATAAAATATTATTTTCAAATTTCTAAACATTTTTCCAGAATTTATTAGTGTATAAATTCGCTAATCTTCACTAATAACCCTTAATTACCGTAATTAGTGGAAAAACTATGCAAATCACTCACCTTGGCCACAAAATAAAACACCAAATCTGAAATGCTCTCTGTTTGGGTCGAGTTCCTATGTATAGCAGCAGCTCCAACCTTGCTTTGTTGCTATTTGGCCTTGTTTTGATGTAGTCTAGGCTTAATCTTCCCTAAAAATATGTTTTGGAGTGGTTTTAGAGGATGGAAGCCATTACTAAGGTCTCAAGAAGGTTTGTGGCGGCTCAAAACTGAAATGAAAGTGATTTCCTAACCCTAATCAGTCCTCCTATACCTCTAAACCCGTAATTCCCCTTTGGGCCCAGCTGCTAATCACCCGGTTAAGCCCAATTAAGCTGTTTTTCACCATCTGAAACTTGTTTCAGCCATATCTCCCAAACGGTGAGTTCGTTTGGCTAATGTGACCACTCTACGGAAAGAGAAACAATCATCCGGAGCCAATGGAAGTGGTAACAGGTCAAAATTCCTTTCCAGTCAAAAGTTATGGCCAAAACAGTGCCAACTAGGGGTAAAATGGTAATTTAAAAATCGGGAAAAATCATGAACATAGGAAATGACCACAATAGTCGTCTCCCAAAGTTACATGACTATAAGACTTCGTATATGAAAGAAATAAATATCCTACGATCCTATGATGCGTAGAATACGGGTCGTTACACTCTCCCCCCATTAAGAAATTTCGTCCCCGAAATTCCTTAACCCAAAACATACAAAGGATCCCGCATGCCTAACAACCACATACAACAATCAAACATGCAAAACAAGCAAACAAGCCTATCCTAGCATGCGGAAAACTAAATCGAAGTCAAAATCTTACCAGGCAAAGAGTTCTGGGTGTGTCTTCCTAATGTTCTCCTCTGTCTCCCAAGTACAATCATTCTCGTCCTCGCCCCACTGAACCTTGACTAGCTTCATCGCCTTACTTTGAAGTTGCTTCATGTCGTGCGCGACAATACGGGCCGGCTTGCGGTTCCCAACCGCCTCGGGTTCTACTTCGAAGTCCTCTCACTGATCAGGTGAAATAGTCATATCTGAGTCGTGAACGAACTTCCTTAGTTGGGAAACATGAAATACGTTGTGAACTCCCGCCATCTTCTCTGGTAAGTCAATTCTATATGCCAAATTCCCGACTAGTTCAAGAACAAGGAATGGCCAACGAATCTTGGTGCCAACATGCCTCTCCTGCCAAATCGTATTATGCTCTTCAACGGAGAAATCTTGACAAACACCAAGTCACCAACGGAGAATTTTAAGTCTCTTCTTCTCTTATCAGCATAACTCTTCTGCCTATCTTGGGCTACCTTCATTCGTTTTTGAATAATCTTGATCTTATCTGAAGTTTCCCTCACCACATCTGGTCCAAGCATAAACTTCTCGCCAGTCTCTATCCAACATGATGGTGAGTTACACGATCTTCCGTACAAAGCTTCAAACGGAGCCTTACCGATACTGGATTGGTAGCTATTATTATATGCAAACTCTACTAGATGCAAATGGTCATCCCATGATCCACCAAAATCCAATATACATGCTCTCAAGAGATCTTCCGAAATACGATTCACCCTCTCCGTCTGACCGTCGGTCTGAGGATGATACGCGGTACTGAGATGTAACTCTGACCCTAGAGCCTCTTGTAAGCTCTTCCAAAACCCACTAGTGAACAACGGGTCTCGGTCGCTCACAATGCCTTTAGGTACTCCATGAAATCTCACTACCCACTTCATATACAATTCTGCTAACTTAGCTGCCGTTCTGGTCGATTTGACTAGTATAAACCTTGCACTTTTAGTCAGTCGATCCACAACTACCCAAATGCTATCGTGTCCCGATCTAGTCCTTGGTAAACCATCAATAAAATTCATCGAGACTTGCTCCCATTTCCATTCGGGAATTTCTAAGGGCTGTAACAACCCACTAGGCTTCTTTTGCTCGGCTTTAACTAGCTGGCAATTCATGCATTTGGATATAAACTTCCCAAGTCTCTTTTCATCCCTTCCCAGTAGTAGGTTTGCTTCATGTCTCGATACATCTTATTACCACCGGGGTGTATAGTCAGTTTTGAGTGATGACATTCTCTAAGCACTTCATCTCTCAATCCACTGACATTGGGTACAGCAAGCTTTCCATTCTTTCTAAGCCGTCCATCTCGATCAAGCCCATACTTGTTCATCTCCTCATCGATACACATCTCTAACTTGGAGATGATTTCTAATAGGTTAGGATCGTCCCTCTGACTAGAGCCGATCCGCTCAATCAAAGTGGGTCTGATCATCAAACTTGCTAACATTTCTGGATCTAATTCGCACTTTGGTCTGAAATCAAACCCCGCGATATACTCCAGTTGCTTCCATTCAAGGAACATAGCCCCTAAACTGGCCTATCTTCTACTCAATGCATCAGCCATTGCATTGCCCTTTCCCGGTGTGTATACGATGTCAAAATCATAGGAAGCTAAGAACTCTAACCATCTCTGCTGATGGAGATTTAGATCTTTCTGAGTGAAGAGATACTTTGATGACTTATGATCTGTAAACAGCTCAAATCTTTCTCCCAAGAGATAGTGTCTCCACATCTTTAACGCGAACACGATCGCTGCCAATTCTAAATCATGGGTAGGGTATCTTCTCTCGTGCGGTTTCAATTGCCGACTTGCGTAAGCTACAACCCTACCGCCTTGCATCAATATAGCACCCAGTCCGGTACCACAGGCACCCGTGTATACTGTCATCTCTTCATCCCCCTTAGGAATGACTAACACTGGTGCGCTTGTCAACTTGTCCTTTAGACTTTTGAATGCATTCTCGCACCTTTCATCCCAGACAAAAGCTTGATTCTTCTTGGTCAACTGGGTCAATGGTGCTGCTATCTTGGAGAAACCTTGGATAAACTTACCATAATATCCGACTAATCCCAAGAAACTTCTTACATCTGTTGCGTTCTTGGGCGTAGGCCAATCTTGTACCGTAGCCACCTTCGCCGGGTCCACGGCAATACCAATCTCTGATACAACATGGCCCAAGAACCTTACTTCCCTCTTCTAGAAGTGAAACTTAGAAAACTTTGCTTTCAATTGGTGTTTTCTCAACACCTCCATCACTACTCTTAAATGTTCCTTGTGTTCTTCCTCTGTCCTTGAATAGACCAAAATATCATCAACGAACACGAGGACAAACTTATTCAACTGATCTCTGAATACCCTATTCATAAGATCCACAAAATATGCTGGGGCATTGGTCAGCCCGAATGGCATGACCAACCACTCATAAAATCCGGACGGCGTTCGAAATTCCGTTTTAGCTATACTCTCAGCTTCCACTCTAAGCTGATGAAAACCTGTCGCGAGATCCAACTGAGAAAATACTCTCGCGCCACTCAACTGATCGAACAAATCATCTATCCGCGGTAGAGGATACTTGTTCTTCCTCGTCACTTTATTCAACTCGCGGTAGTCTACACACAACCGAAGGGAACCATCCGCCTTGGTAGCAAATACAACTGGTGCTCCCCATTCAGAAACACTCCTTCTGATAAATCCCTTCCTCAAAAGATCGCTGACTTGCACCTCGAGCTCTCGCTGCTCCCTTGGTGCCATAAGACGAAGTGGCATCACTATAGGCCTGGCATCCTTTACCAAACCAATACGAAACTCAATCTCTTGGTGTGGTGGAAGTCCGATCACTTCTTCGAAAACATCTGGATACTGGCCAACCACGGGCAAACCTGACAACTCACTATGCGGAATGTCGAGGGAGTTTAGAAAACTAGCCAATACCCCCTTACTGGGTAGACCACCAAACACTATCCTCCGCCCATCATCCGCTCTAGCTGTCACCAAAAAGCCCTCACAGTCTACCACCACCCCGTATCTTCGGAGCCAATCTACTCCCAAAATAATGCCAAACCCAGTAAAACCCAAAACAAAGCAATCACAAACAAACATACATCCATGACTCGATAAGACCATATTACGACAAATCATGCTAAGGCTAGTCGAACCAACAATCGGGTTCGTCACTACTAAAGGTCTTCCAACAATCTCGGGCTCCAATCCCAACCTATCTACCAGGTCACTAGATATGAAAGAACCAGAAGCTACGGTATCAAACAAAACTCTAACAGGAACATCATAAACACAAAGCATACCTTGAATGACGACATTCTTTCCCTTCTCTGCCGCTGTTGGGGCATTCGACGAAGAAGGAATAGCATTAAGGGCATAGGCTTTCACTATTTGCTTTTCTTTAGGGGGTTGCGGACACTTGTCCTTGTGATGTCCCATTTGGCCATAATTGAAGCACTTCCTATCCGCGGGCTTGGCCCGACAATTACTAGCATAATGGCCTTTCTTACCACAACTGAAGCACTCAACATCTTGCTTATTCTTTTTCTTCTGGCCATCCTTAGTCTGATTCTGCTTTCTCTTATTCAGGGAACCACCTTTGCCTCCACCACTTGCTTGTGGTTTTGGCTCTTCTGCAGATGCAACCTCAGTCTTCGGCTTAGGGTAGAGACTCTCCGACCCCAATGCTTTTCCCACAATCGACTCAAATGTCTCATCGATGTGGTTAATAAGCTTTTCCCCCAAGTACTGATCAAAACTAGTTATGAATTTCTCATTCTTTTTCTCGGCGGTATCAATAAGAAATAACCCATATTTTGACAAAGTGTCAAATTCAGCAATATACTCCGAGACAGCTCTGCCATTCTGCTTGAGCTCCAAGAACTTCTTAAACAGCACTGACTTCTGAGCAGCTGGAATGAACTTCTCGCTAAAGCGAGCCTTAAACTGCTCCCAAGTAATCTGATCTTCGGGAGTAGCTGCCTTTATAGCATTCCACCAATTCATTGCCCGCCCTTGCAGCTGACGGGACGCTAGCTTTCTCTTCATCGCATCCTCGATACCCAAATCCTCGAAGATACGTTCGCAACTATCCAACCAATCCTGAACATCCGTAGCCGACTCCGTTCCGTGGAACGGCTTCCGACCAAGACTAGTATAATCCTTATTCAGCTTGGCAAAGTCGACTCTTGGCGCCTGCACTATTGGACCACCACCGTTTCCACCATTGGGAGCTGCCCTCTGTACATCTCTAAGCATCTCTCTCATGAGGTCTGTAAACATCGTCCTCATGTCAGCAGCATTCCCATTATTGGCTCCCCTACCAGCACCTCTAGTATATCGGCTCATCGTAAATCGGAAAAAGGAAATGATTAACGACTCTATAGTGGTGCTAGTGCAGTACGAGTTCATCCTTATACTAGTAATAGTATATATATATAGCTTTTAAAAACCAAAGTAATCACAAATACGCTCTCTCGTATACGTATATTATCTCTCCCTGATAACTTCCATAGGTTAACTACGCAACCTAGAGCTCTGATACCAAGTGTGACGGCCCGCCCTGCACCAGCCTGCATTTCCTCCGGAAGTGCGCTGTTCACATGCCCGACTAGCACGGAACGGTCGCCAAAAAAGGAAAGAAGGGGATGAACTAATCAAGGAACCTGTAGAATGTCTCACAGCGCATGGAATAAAATATAATAATAATATACTTGACATAAAACAGGTGAGACAGTGCATAAGCTGATAACTAAAGTCAACATCAATCATCAGAGCAACGGAAATAAAAATACAGCTTATTACAACTTTTCAAATTTACTGTCTCTAACCAAAAGAAAGCTAAAGTAGAAGATGCACCACCAATGCCCAAGCAGTGATCTTCAATAACACAGGGGGAATATTATGTATATATTACGTGGAAGCCTCCTGCTCGTCTCCGGATCATCTACCCGTGCATCACCAGCTAACCTGTCTCTAGTCTGCTCGTGTGAGCACCCAGAGTAATAAGAGGAGACATTAAACTCTGGGTCAGACATAAAGCCTGGTATGAGCGATAAGCATCTAAACAGAATAATAACAGGTATACTAAACCATACCTGAACCTGGACCTGCAACCAAAGAGTTAGTACCACATACCGTACAATACTCTAAGGTGCCATAATAAATAGTGTAAGAATACGGGGTGGGGTGTACATGTCACAATGATAGCAAACAAATCATCCATAGCAACCATCCTCACATCTCTCACTCAGTGCGTAAAGCATACGATATCTACCACTTTAGGACACTAGACGACTTGAGGTAACGACGAATCCCGACTTGTAGAAACCCTGCTGTGACCAAGCTAAACACATGGAGTCATGACCAAACATTTCAATGACCCACTTCATTGGTCGTAGCCCTTGGTTCTACCGATGCCATAATGGCCCTGAATCCGCCTTCATACCTCCTACCATAGTGGTCCAAAGCTATAGACGTCGATAACCCCTTGGCACGCGTCCGGCAGCAAAGCCCAACCATGAAGCGAACTCGTTGATTCCCATTTAAATCTTGAGCTCTAACTTCTCATTTGGACTTCCTTTGCATCTCGGGTTTGGTCGAATTGGAATGGGTCTTCAGAAGAGTTATCGCGCAGTAATAGTCCTAGAATTCGGTTCGGTTCGGTAGTCATCACCCTCGTCGGTTCGGTTCGGGTCCACAGCGTCGCATCGGTTCGGGTCGGTTATTCCACTTTGGGTCGGGTCGGGTGTCCTCCCTTCCAGTTCGTGCCTCCGTTCCGATCCGCTCCCTCGTTTCTTCACGTATTCCGATCTGATCCCTCCTTGCCATCTGATCCGCGTGGCCTTCCCTCTTGCTAGTTCTCCCAAGTGTTTACTTCCGATTCGAGCCCTACGTCTTCAAGTCGATCCGATCCCCAGCTTAACCAACATGGCCTTCCTTTTTTCCAAGTCTCTTTTGTGCCAGACTCCGGTTCGGGTCGGGTTTCTTGCCCAGTTCACATTTCCGATCCGAGCCCACATCCGATCCGATCTGAAGCCCTGCACAACTTTCTGCAACTTTTTCCCGCACCTTGTTTACGCCATTCGACGACGTTTTTGACAAATCTAACACTTCTAATAAATCGTAAAACACACCATTGAGTCATAGCAACATGTAATAGCAACCAAAAACAGCAAAACAATGATTCAAATGAATCAAAATGGATCAAAAGTGGCTAAAACCTCACATTTTCCCATAATCCCTCTTAATCATGTTTAAGCACATACTTAGTAAAACTTAATCAAATCGTCTAAATTTTCTAACAGAGGCATAAAATATTATTTTCAAATTTCTAAACATTTTTCCAGAATTTATTAGTGTGTAAATTCGCTAATCTTCACTAATTACCCTTAATTACCGTAATTAGTGCAAAAACTATGCAAATCACTCACCTTGGCCACAAAATAAAACACCAAATCTGGAATACTCTCTGTTTGGGTCGAATTCCTATGTATAGCAGCAGCTCCAACCTTGCTTTGTTGCTATTTGGCCTTGTTTTGATGTAGTCTAGGCTTAATCTTCCCTAAAAATATGTTTTGGAGTGGTTTTAGAGGATTGAAGCCATTACTAAGGTCTCAAGAAGGTTTGTGGCGGCTCAAAACTGAAATGAAAGTGATTTCCTAACCCTAATCAGTCCTCCTATACCTCTAAACCCGAAATTCCCCTCCGGGTCTAGCTGCTAATCACCCGGTTAGGCCCAATTAAGTTGTTTTTCACCATCTGAAAATTGTTTCAGCCATATCTCCCAAACGGTGAGTTCGTTTGGCTAATGTGACCAGTCTACGGAAAGAGAAACCATCATCCGGAGCCAATGGAAGTGGTTTCAGGTCAAAATTCCTTTCCAGTCAAAAGTTATGGCCAAAACAGTGCCAACTAGGGGTAAAACGGTCATTTAAAAATCGGGAAAAATCATGAACATAGGAAATGACCTCAATAGTCGTCTCCCAAAGTTACATGACCATACGACTTCGTATGTGAAAGAAATAAATATCCTGCGATCCTATGATGCGTAGAATACAGGTCGTTACATAAACCATCATCCGGATCTAGTGGTAGTGGTTTCAGGTCAAAAATCCTTACCAATCAAAAGTTATAGCCGAAACAAGATCAGCTAGGGGTAAAACGATCATATAAAAATCGGCATGAATCGTGAACATGGGAGATGACCCCAATAGTCGTTCCCCAAAAGTACACGACCATACGACTTCACATGAAAAAGAAATAAATATTCTACAATCTCCTGATGCGTAGAATGCAGGTCGTTACAAATCCTGACTACTTGACTGCTCGTACAAAATTGGATACACAAGAGTTTAGGGAAATCAAAGCAAAACAAACTCTAGGTCAGTCGTTTGACTGGTGTGAATGAAACAGTTTAAAACAGTTTGAGCAATTAAACGATATCTCATAAGACCACGCCGTATAACGGAACGGGTCTTTCCCTTATGAGAATCCAAAATAGTCCTTATATCAAAATACTTTTGATATTATGATAGTGTCAATCAACCACAATATAATAATCATCTGGTGGAAACACTTTCATCTCGCGTTCTACATATATAGTATACAATCAAAACCGCGAGCACTTATTGGATAATGGTTTACCAACTATGACAAGGTATGGAACCACCTTCCGAAAGTGTATCTCTAAAGAGGAATACACTGGGTTCAACAAAAACCTCTTGCAACCCGGCCACACATGACCGACCACTATTTTCGCTTGAGTGTATCGAATGTATATCACCAACGGTTGGGATCAGCAACCGTTTCCCGAATGGGATAGCATCGAATAGATTAAAGAATGAAATGAATATCTCTAGATAGGTGATAATACACCCTAATGGAAGCAACCCACATAGCCATGCTGCCTTCCCGATTTTTGTCATTTCCCGGTTGTGAGGCTAGAGTCTATAACGTATAGATCACACCTTTATTTACTTTGAATGTCACATCGTCATACCCGCCAAATCACAAATTGATTTCCCCAAAAATACCATGGGTACACAGCTAAGTGAAACGAATTACTCTGCCACCAAACATAAATACGTTTGAAGATATCAACTTACGCGATCTATTTAATATACTCCGTCAGACATTCTTCCATATAGGTCGTCCTAGGACTGGACAAACTGAAGGCACTATTCTGTAAACAGGACAGCCCTTACATAACTCCGTCTTTAATTATCTTCATCATATTTGTTCACAATGCTAACCCCCATACAGACTGGTTTTCAGGTCATGAATCTGATCCCGGTCTCTCCATATTGACGGCGGAAAAATGGTCAAAAAACTTCGATAGTCAATGAGTTAACTATCAAAGAAAAACACGTGTGCAAACAGCGATATTATTTCCAGATGGAAATTATATTGATCAATCATCATTGAACATTTATCTCTTTAGTTCATAAATTATTCATTTTTCATTTCCAGTTTCCATATATTCAACATTTCGTATTTTCTAAATTTAGAAAATATACGTTATTAACATTGGAAAACATTCCCGTTTCTACTCTAATTTCTATTTTCTTATATTTCAAAACATTTCTGATTCTTATTTGAAAAAATATTTTCAAAACTCCTTCATTGGATTTAAACAGATGTTTAAATAAAACATCGCTATGCCAACTCAACCCATTTCCTTCATTAACTAAATTCACTTAACCAACCCTCACTATCGAACCTTAACCACTCCTTAGTTAAAAATGGAGTCAATCATGTTGGGGTATAACTACCTCTCAGACCTTAACTAAACAATATTTCTAACTTTTAAATAGACAAAGTTCACCTTTTAAATCTCTAATAAACTTCCTTACGTCTCTCTCGGATTTCTATTTACGAATCCACTTCTTTATTGAAAACATTGACTATAACTATAGCGTTGTAATCCCTACTTATGAAATATCTAACTTAAATATAACTTTTATTTTTTAATTTGGATAAATAAACAAACAACTAATTTATTAATAAATAAATAAATCTTAATTAAACACGGAAAGTGAATAGTACTTTCCCGAATTCGATATAATCGAATTTCAACGTATAACTCTCTTCTTCGAATAATCTCTATTCGATAACCCCTTTTCGAATAAACTATATTCGATTAACTCCTTACGAATAAACTATATTCGATAACTCCTTTCGAATAAACTATATTCGATTAACTCCTTTCCAATAAACTATATTCGATTAACTCCTTTCGATTACAAATACTTCCTTTTCTATTTGTTTTACAAATATTTCCTTTTCCATTTTTTTACAAATATTTCCTTTTATATTACCATATTTATTTCGTATAAATATTTCCTTTTACATTATCATATTTTAAATATGTAACAACCCAGAATTTTGGAAGTAATTTAAAAATTTTATTTTTGAAATTTTAATAGATTTTGAATATTTAAAATGATTTATTTTAAGTAATAACGGCTAAAAATTTATTTTAATGAAGTTAAAACGAATAAATTTAATTTAATTATAAAAGGAGTTAGAAATAGCGTTGCAGTTTGAAAATTTGATTTTAAAATTTAACTGGATGTACAGGATTCAAAATAAATCGGATTTCAGTAAAACCAAAAATAATTAAATCGGTTTAACAATATCTTTCTAACGAATATGAAAATTTGAAATTTCACTTTATAAATTAAAAGTTATGTCCAGTTTAAAATTCAGAAAGGTCGCTATAGAATTTATATATATTTTAATATAAAATATAGCCCTTAAAATAGCCATTTTGCAAATGACCTCTGTTTTCGACGAAACCACTTTTGTTGGAACCGGAATGTCAAATTATTGCTTGGTTTCATGTAACAACCCAGAAATTCTGAGCCAATTTAAAAATTTTATTTTGGCGAATTTAACGGATTTTGAATATTTAAAATGATATATTTTAAATAATAACGACGGAAAATTTATTTTCGACGTAGTTAAAATGAATAATTTTATTTTATTTATATAATGAGCCTGAAATGGCGCGGTAGTTCGAAAATTTGATTTTGAATTTCAAATGAATGTACAGAATTCGTTTTAAGTCAGAATTGGATGAAACAAGAAATATTTGAATCTGTTTAATCATATCTTTCTAACGGATGTAAGAAACTGAGATTTCACTTTATAGAGTGTAAGATATGTCCAGTTTAAAATTCAGAAAAGTCGCTGTGGAATTTATATATATATTAATATATATAAAGCCCTTAAAAATGGAAATTTTGCAAACGACCTTCGTTTTCGATGAAAACACTTTTGTTGGATCCGGGATGTAAAATTATTGCTAGATTTTAAAATTCATAATTTTCTGAATCAATATGTGAGTGTGGCGAAGTTAAACGTGTTTTAACAGTTTCAGTCAAATTCGATCGACTAGAAAATGGCCATTTTTCAAACGGTCTCAGGGTTTGACGAAATTAGTTTTGTTAGGACCGTATCGTCAATTCGAAGCTAGAAATAATTTTTCTGGAATTTTTAGAATCCGTATGTGACCCCGGTAAATTAAAATGTGCGTTTGAATTTAAAATATAATGATTTATATTTAAATTTCGACGGAAACTAATTGTAACAGTCGAATTGGCTTATGCAACATATCCCGTTGTGTTCAGAATGGGGGTAATTAGCTTGGGGCGATAGTTGTTGGGTTCGATTTGGAGTTCGAATTTAAAACTAACTTTTAGGGAGAAAATAATAATAATTAAACATATAATATTATAAAGGAGGTCAACCCTTCCTTCTCATTTCCATCGTTCCACAACAGAACCCGACCCCCTTTTTTCTCAAAATCCGTTCGCACCTCCTAGTGCTGGCCACCATCGTCGTCGCCCCCTTCCTCCACCGTCGTCCGGCCAACCTGCGCCTCCCCTTCCTCTTCCCCTCTCTCTCCTCTCTCCCTTCCTCCAATTAAAAGCCCCGAGCCCAAATCTGCACCCCGTAGCCTCCCTAGCACCACCGCCGCCCTAGCTTCTTCCCCTTCTCTCTAAAAACCGGTACCCCCCTCTAAAACCGAGCCACCACCTGAATCGCCACCCACAGGGCCACCGTAACCCACGGCCGACCACCCCATCGCCTGTGCCACCATCCCCTACCCTGGCGCGCCCTTCCTCAGCCCCGGTTCGAACCGTGAACCCCCTCCATCAAGTAAATTGGATTTTTTACATTAAAAGGTGAGCTTTTACATATATTTATTTAATGTAATGCGTATTATATATACATATAAAATCGGTTTTATATATATGTTATAGATCATGAAATATTATTTTGGTAGAAGAGTAAAGTTTTGATTTTTATATGACAGAAAAGTTTAGATTTTTAAACAAGAAAAGATATGATCTTTATTTTATTTTAAGCGTTGTAAAGATTAGATTTTTAACTAGTTAAAGGCGAGATTTTTATCGTCTTGAAACGAAGTAAAGATTCGTTTTTTATCGTCTTGAAAGCGAAGTAAAGATATGATTTTTATTATCTAGAAAGAGAGATAAAAATATGATTTTTATCTATATAGAACAGGAAGAAAAATATGATTTTTATATATATGAAGTAGCGCTAAAAATTATATTTTTATATATGAAGCAACGATATAAAAATGTGATCTTTATATAGAAAGTAATGATATAAAAATGTGATCTTTATATAGAAAGTAGCGTTACCAAAATGTAATCTTTATATAGGAAGTAGCATTGTTAAAAATATAATTTTTAACATAAACGGTGTTGAACAGATCTCGTTGGAAACGCAGCGACGATTTTCTGCATATGAAGAGTTGTGGTTTAGCTCTTGGTGAGAACTTCTCACTTTAAATTTTCTTTTCTAGTTAAAAATATATACAAGGATGCACCCGACACCCGTCGTCCACAGACCATGAACGACTTGTTTGTTTGGTTATGTAGTTGATTAGATTATTGATTTGAATTTGGTTGTTTGGGTGAAATGGAATTGATTAGATTGGTATGTGTATGGCGCAGTCCATTATTTGACTAGAGATAAGGCTAGGCCTTGTCCCGTTTCTAGTATCGTGCCGTTATGCCGTAGAAATTTTCTAAAATAAGTTAGAAGAATAAAAATATCATTTTATTGAATAAATGAGCTGAATAGAATATTCACAGGTTGAATAAAATATTTTATCGTTAAAAATATGATTTTTAACGTGTATGTGAATAAAATATTCATTTACAAATCAGACGATTTGTTTATGTACACTGATTTGACTGATATTGATTGGGACGATAAATTTTACACATCGCCCAACTACACAAATAAAATTTGTGTTTGTTGATTTGAAACCCCACACGGGTATTGCGATGATATTAAACGTACACTAGTACCAATTGTATAGTTGTATGTCGATCCATAGGTTGACAGATAGTTGTGCGGTGCACCCTCGATGATGGTTGATTATTTATCGTTGCTATTATATACATGTGTTGTATGGAACCCATATAAATAACATTATATGGTAATTGATTGGGTCTCATTCCAATTTAGAAAAAAAATTATATTCATGTGTTGAATAAACAAAATACTCATGTGTTGAGAATATTCATGTGTTGAAAATATTCATGTGTTGAAACGATTCATGTATTGAACAAAATATTTATACAATAAAATTCACATTTTTGTTGTAAGTAAGAATTAATAAATATTCCTGTGTTGAATAAAGTATATATTTATGTGCTGAAGAAAATATTCATTTGTTGAATAGAATAACGAAGTTATTGAAATATATAAAGCCGTGTTGATTAGATTTGCGCCATTTTGACGCGAACGATATTTATGTCGATTTTATTCGAATATCGAAAAAGAAGTGATTTCAACATATAATGTTTTTATAATATTATCATTTATATATATATATATATATTGATGATATGGAATATTCAATTTTGATTTAAAATTGAATATGAAGTTGAAATTGTTTTGAAAACGAATTTAAAACGAATTATAAAATACGTTTAGAATTGAAATCGACGAAATATGTATAATATATATATTATATATATTAAATGGCCTGAATAGAACGCGTCGTGCCGCGGTAGTTCGCGAATTTCGACCATTGACTTCGAATTGATGTTACGGGAGATCCGACCGTCGGATTCTCCTGAGACCGGAACCATTGGGTTCGTATCAAAAAGAGCTTTCCAATGAATATTAGAAATTTGAAAACTAACAGTTGGATTTGGAATTATGCCCAAATCAAATTTGGAAAAGGTTGTAGTAAGTGCAGTTCGACGACCGATATTGGAAATCGACTGTACGGGCCTTGATAAAATTATTAAAAATATCTATAATTTGTGTAAAATCATAATATGTGAATTGGAAAGAACTGGGATGAAAATTTCCCTATTTGAAAGGATAAAAATATATTTTTATCGAAATGAACTAGTTATGAACTAGAATTAAAATCCAATATTTTTAAATAAATAAATTGGATTTAAAGTGGTTTTAAAAATAATCAGAATTTCCAATATACGTATTGGAATGGATTTGAATCGAAATTATCTTCGGAATATTTTGATGTTGGATTTCGTGATTATACAAATATGGTTGTGGAAATTTGAAAGATATAATTATATCATTATTTCCAATACGATATTTGTTGGTTTCAGAATTTGATATTGAATATAAGCCGATATATTTTCTATTCAGAGCCTTGTATTTAATATCAAATGGGATTTTCGGTTCGTCTTGAATGGTGTCTTAAAAAAACACTGTTCTTGAACCAAGTTTAGAAAAGAATAAATCTTTTAATTAAGATTTAGTTAAATTGTCCAGTTAATTAGTATTTAATTGGAATTGAATTTAAATTGGTTTTTGGGTTTATCGTGAGCGGTGTTTTGAATAACACCTGTTCTTTAACCCGATTAACAATGGGATGTGATTTTGGGTTTATCGTGAACCGTGTTTTAAATGACATCGGTTCTTTAACCCATTTAAAGATTAAAACTAAGTGGAGTTTTAATGAATCTTTAATTAGATTGAAATGATCGGGAATAGAGTATCACCAGTTTTGCTCCAAGCAATAGTTAAATCTTTAACTAGATTTGAACGTGAAATTGTAATTAATTTTACCGATAACACCGTGATGTTAGATATGGAGTATTACCAGTTTTTGTCCATGGGATAAATAGGTTGGGATTGGGAAATAAAATAAATAATTACTTCGGTGTGGTTCGCTAATCCCGACTCGTTTGGAAAACCTTAACATGGTTTGAAATGATATCCAAAGGAAGATTAAAGAATAAATTTAAAACAATTTATCTTTAATAAAATTAATGGGAACCTTTCCCTAAGAATGTGAATATATTTGAATAAAAGAATATTCTGAATTGGAATGAGGCATATGTTGTGTTTGTGTAACATTTGTTTATTATATACGCGGGTTATTTGGAAAGGCCGGGTTTATACCCATTCTGAATAACCGATTCGACGATGAGTCGAAGATGAAGACGGTGGTTAAAGACCTGAGGTCTTCAAATCGTTTGGATGATTATTGATGATCTTGATTAGGCTGTACACCCAAGAGGAGGGAATCGGTTGGTGATCGTCCAGACGTACTTGGAGATTGATGGATATACGAGGAATAAGGTTCCTCCGGTTTTGTTCAGACCCTGAACGAACTTGTAAATGGACTGTGTGTCTGACATTGGATTTTATTCTATGTGATTTATTTCTATTAAATATATATCTGTTTGGCGGCAGAGAATTTTATTCTCTTGCTTAATGCCCTTCTCTGAGACATACGAGCTCAGAGGTTATATATTGATGGATATCAATCGCATGGCATGAATTGCCTGTGTAGCAAATAATCAAGGCTTCTGTTGAAAAGCAAAATCTTGTGGTTGATGATCAAAGCACGGCCTGTGTGGCATAGCTTTGTGTATGGCGTTAATTTGCGAGCCTCACTCCTCAATATGAGTCAAAAACGGGATAAGGACCCAAGGAGTGCACGACGTTTCTATAATGACCCGCATTGGCAGAGGTGTTATAATTAATTAATTTAATTATTGGAAGGGCGATTAAAAGAATAAAATGATGGTTTAATTAAATAACGGTGAATATTTAATTAAAATAATAAATTAAATAATATATTTAATTCTGAAAATATCAGAATTGGCTGGAATCGCGATATAGTGTGAACTGGGTCATCCCGAAGATTTAATTCGGTTTAGAATTGAATTACAATAACGAATATATTCAATCGACGATAGTTTGAACGTATAATTATATTATAATTAAAATCGAGCTCGAAATGGCGCTGCGGTTCGTATATTGGCGATTCTAACTTCAACTGAATGTACAGGATTCGTTTTAATCCGAATTTCTATGAAATAAGAAACGTGTGGAGCTAGTGGAGTATATCTTTCTAGTGGAAGAGAAAAATCGGATTTCATCACGTAGATTTTGATGTACGTCCAAATCAAATTTCAGAAAAGTCACTGTGGAATTCCTTTATAATTTAAAAAGGAATTATTTAAATTTTTACAAAGGAAATTCATTTTAAATCGAATATCGATTTAATCGGATGTGAAGTGTCGAGTTATAAATCCCAATGGAACTGTATGATATTCTATTGTGAATATATAGGATAATATTTAATTTTAAATATTAAATTTAATTATATTTAAATAATTTATATATTTAAATGGGTCATTCAGAGCTTTAAAAATAGCCACTTTTGCAAACGAAGTCGGAATTCGACAAAACTAAATTTGTTGGATTCGCAACATCAAATTATTGTTAGATGTCAAGTTTCGTGATGTTTAGAGTCAGTATGTGGCCGTACGGATTTTTAGAGTGTAAAACAGTCAGTATTTCAACGGTTAAAAATATGCTGTGTGAGCAAATGGAGTAGGAATTCGACAAAACCAGTTTCGTTGGGTTCGTAATGTCGAACTCTAGCAACATGTCCAGTTTCGTGATTTTTGGATATCACGTGTGATCATGGGAATTCTTAGAAGACGAAATCAATGAATAATTGATAAAATAAAATATCCTAAAAATATCTTAAAAATATCTAGATATTTTATTTCCCTATATATACTCTACCTTAATCCCTTAACCTAATTCTTAGCCTCCCAAAAGTCAACAAATTCCGCCGTATGGTTTTGCCTCCACTAAAACAATAGTTCGATCTTCTTAAATCCAATACAAACCAAGGAAATTTCCTAAAATCATATTATTTACATATTTCGATCCCTGGTGCGAAGTGCTTCAACCCAATACCGATATTACCTGGTTCAACGGTCATTCTTGTTTGTCGCGTTTGGCAACAGCAAGCTAGGGTTAAGGGAATCTCGGGATTCAGGTTTCAATCCTCGATTTCGAGTTCTTATTTGGATTTGGGTAGGAAATAGAGGTTGCGTGCAAAGATTGGGGGATTTAAGTGGTTAAAATGTTCGATCCCGAACTGTAGCAGCTCGACGGGATTGGAGAACGAAAGTGGGATGAGGCGAGCGAGTTAGAGGTGGTAGTATCTGGTAGGAGGGGTTTTGGAAGAGCGAGACAATGGTGGTTTGAGCTTTAGGTTTTGTGAATTAACAAGGGAGGAAGGATCGAATGAAGAAGTGGTAATGGCCTGTGTTTTTTTCTTCTGGAGTGCGGAATTTCGTCGGGGAAGATGGATTGAATCGGGCTGGGTATTTAGAAGGTGGATGGGCCGAGAAAAGGGAAGTTAAGCCCAGTTATTTAAATAGTTAAGTTTAGTTAATTTCATGTTAAAATAGTGTTTGACTTGTAATTGTTATATCTTGATCATATGAAATCAGAATCACGAACCGTAAGTTGCGTTGGGATCGTATGGACGGGAGCAACACAATGAGACTGACCGAGAGTGAATCCGAGCTTGTTACAATTTATGGCGAAATAAATTTTCCGACTGAATTAATTAACGCAAACCGTTATTTAACGGTTAACGCGCCAAAGTGAGTAAATCTCACCAACTCTGAACAGTTTATAATTTCATGTTGTATTTTTAGAACTGTTAGAAATTGTCTGATTGACTGTGTGTTGACTGTTGATTGAACTGCTAGTCAGTAAATTAAATATTATATATATATATATATATATATATATAAATATATATATAATATATAAACAGTTAGATAGTTATATATATTGATTCTGTTTATCAGAATAATTCATATTGAACTGAAAGTGATGACAATCATGTTGTGTAACATCTGTGGATGCAGGGAAACAGGTTGGAGGAATCCAACTGGATTCGTCAACAGTTATTTTATTGTTTTTCATATATTTTGATATATGATGTGAATTATAACCTGTTGTTGATTGTGTGTGTATGGACGATATTGGATATCGAAATTTGATATGTTAAATACAATAACATACTGGAATGTTGATAAGGGAATTTTCAAAGTGATAGTGAAAATAAAATATTTACAAATGGAATATTTATAAATAAGAAATATTTATAAATTGGAATATTTATAAATAGAATATATTTAGAATGGAAATAAATTTCAAACCATTTTCTTTTTGAATGGAAAGGACTGTGCGGTGGGTTTGGGGATTTTCCCGATGCTCCCGGTACAAAGGAGGTTATGGCGAATTTTCCCGGGAATATAAAGAGTTACAATATTTTTCAGAAATCAAAATGAAATAGAAATGTTTGTAAAACCTTTACAAATGAAATTGAAAAGGAGATATATTTGAAATCAAATATAAAGGAAATATATTTGAAATCAAATATAGAAGGAATTTATTTGTTAATCAAATATAAAGAAGATATATTTGAAATCAAATATAAAGGAATATATTCGAAATCAAATATAAATGAAATATATTTGAAAGCAAATATAAAGGAATATATTGGTAAAGCATAAATGAAGAGTTAAAAGAATTTATTAATTTAAGAAATAAATAAAAGTAATAAGGGTTTATTTATTTAGGAAATGAATAAAGATTAAAGGAGATATTTATTTGGTAAATAAATAGGATTAAAAGAAGATATTTACTTGTTAGAATAAATAGGATAAAAGGAATATTTATTTGTTAAATAAATAGAAATCTGTTTTTAACAGATAAATAGAAAGGATTAATTTATAAATAATAGTTTATAAATTAAATTTAATATTTATCATTCGATAATTGGAATATATAAGTCTGTACTTATATAGAGAAGAGATATTGGTTTTAACACCGATAGGTTTAAATAGAATGGATACACAACACTTGTATAAGTGAAGTAACATCATTAAAGAGAACATTTATAAAGTGCAGAACCGTTACTAAAAGTAAATCTTTATAAATGAATAAACGTTATCAAATAAGGGTACCCGAATAAGAGAAATCGATCAGAGTTCGAGTTAACCAATTAGGATTAACCAACTAGAGTTAATCAAATAGAATTATTCAAATGGAGTTAAATCGAATATTTGTTATTCGATAAGAGTTAAATCAAGTTAAGCTGAATAAGCCGAGTTAATCAGTTAGGGTTGACCAGTTAGAGTTAACTAGTCAGAGTTAATCAGTTAGGTTTGACCAGTCAGAGTAAATCTGTTAGAGTTAACTAGTTAGAGTTAAGGTTAAAAAAATAGAGTAATTAAATAGGGTTAATCGAATTAGAGTTAATCGATTTGAGTTAATCGATTAGAGTTAGTCGAAAAGGAGTTATCGAATTTAGTTATTCGAAAAGGAATTATCGAATTTCATGTATTCGAAAGGGAAGATAATCAAATATCGTTTATTCGAGAGGAGATTATCGAATATGGTTTATTCGAAGGAGTTATCGATTATTAGTTAATCGAAGGAGTTATCGATTATTAGTTTAATCGAAGTGAGTTATCGAATATAGTTTATTCGAAGGAGTTATCGATTATTAGTTAATCGAAGGAATTATCGATTATTAGTTTAATCGAAGGGGTTATCGAATATAGTTTATTCAAAGGAGTTATCGAATATAGTAATTTGATGGGGTTAATCGATATTAGTTAAATCAAATGAGTAAATCGAACATAGTTTATTCGAATAGAATTCAAAGGAGTTATCGAATATTAGTTATTCGAATCGAGTTAAAATGAGTTGATCAAATTTAGTTTATTCAAATAGAATAAAAGAGTAAATCGATTAGAGTTAAACAAATAAAGATTAAAGGATTTTCGAATATAGTTAATTCGAAAGGAGTTAAGTATGGGGTGAAGTAAAAAGAGTAAATTGATTAGAGTTAAACAAATAGAGATTAAAGGATTTTCGAATATAGTTTATTCGAAACGATTTAAGTAAGGGGTGAAGTAAAAAGAGTAAATCGATTAGAGTTAAACAAATAGAGTTTGAAGGATTTTCGAATATAGTTTATTCGAAAGAAGTTACGTAAGGAAGTGTTAAAGAGTTAAAAGATGGACTTAACCTATTTCGAGATTTTAAATGTTGTTCAGTTAAGGTCTGAGAGGTAGTTATACCCCAACTTGATTGACTTCGTTTTAATTTAGAAATGGTTAAGGTTCGAGAGTGAAAGTGGTTAATTGATTTAGTAAATAAGTATAGTGGTTTAAGTTGTCGCAGCGATGTTGATTTAAACAACTGTTTAAATACAAGTAAAGAAGATTTGGAAATGTTTTCCAAATAGAATTAGAAATGTAATCAAACATAGAAAATAGGGAAATATGAATATACATATATATAGATATATATATATGATTGATGATTGATTGATAGAATTTCCTTATGGAAATAATAACGTTTTTTGCACACGCTTTTTTCTTCGATAGTAAACTCATCGACTATCGAAGTTTTTGACCAATTTAATGTTGTTAATATGGAGATACCGGTTGGATTATTATCCAAAGAACCACTCTATATTGGCATAAGCGTTGCGAATCATATATGCCAAAGATAATTGAAGACGGAGTAATGTGCAAGGTCTATTGTATAAGTCTTAGATAACAGTGCCTAAGAGGGATGTACTGAATAGTGCCTTCGGTTCATCCTGTTCCTGGATGACTTGTATGGACGGATGTCTGACAAAGTATTTCCAGACGATATCGTATATTGATTTCTCCAACCGTACCAAGAGTGGAAGCGAAGAAGGAAACTTCTTTTAGCTAACACATAATGTATTGTTGTGAAAGTCAATTAGTGATTCTGATGGATCTGATGATGTGACATTCGAAGTGAATCTGATGTGATGATAAAGCGTAACCGCATGCCTCATCATCCGGTAAATGACAGAAATCGGGCAGGTAGCATGGCTAAGTCAGTCGCACCGAAGTAGGGTGTATAATCACCTATCTAGAGAATATTCATTTGCTTCTTTAATATATCAATGATGTCTCATATATATACGGAAAATGGTTGCTGATCCCAACCGTTGGTGATATACATTCGATACACTCAAGCAAAATGAGTGGTCGGTCATGTGTGGCTGAGTTGAAAGATGTTCTTGTTGAACTCCAGTGTATCGTTCCTAGAGTACACTGATCGGAAGGTGGTTCCATACCTTGTCATAGTTGGAAATCCATTACCCAATACGTGCTTACGGTTTTGATTGTATACAATATATGTAGAACGTGAGATGAAAGCGTTTCTGCTAGATGATTATATATACTGTGGTTGATAGACTTTATTATAATATCAAAAGGTTTTTGATATAAAGATATTTTAGATTCTCATAAGGGAAAAACCCGTTTCTTTATACGGCGTGGTCTTATGAGATATCATTTACTTGTTCGAACTGTTTTAAACTGTTTTATTCATAACAGTCCCATGACTAACCCGGAGTTTATTTTGTTTTGTTTCCCCTAAACTCTTGGGTGCCCAATTTTGTACGGGCAGTCAAGTAGTCAGGAATTTACAGAAACTTGAAGAGCTGGAGCAGGAGGCTTCAGGATCATATAGCTATAGTTATTTTCCATTGTGTTGTACTCTGATAAGTGCTATTGTATACATAACTGTTATATTTCAAAGTTATGTTATCTATTATATGTTATTCGTTCCGCTGTGAGGTTCGTGTTACTCTGATGTTGTGTTCTTCTTCTTCTTCTATTCTAAGTTTCTATCTTATCTATTCTCACCCTCTAGTTTCTTTCATTAATTACCGGGATTTTTCGATGTTTTGGTTATCTACATCGAGTTTATGTCGATAACCAAAGTCGCTTAAAATCCAGGTCGTTACATTTGGTATCAGAGCTTAAGTTAAGAATTACCTTGGCTCTGTGGCGTGACTCGGTAGAGATAGGGTTAGTAACACCCTAGATTGAGTTTGAGTGTATATATACGACTGTGTATTTGTAATTTGATATAAAGTGGTTTTATATTGTGGAGATTCACTCGCTGAGTTGTTTATGGATTCTGGTCGATCAGTTTGATCCACTGTATCGGTAGGAGTTACTAAACACTCGAATACGATGGGTCATCACGATATGTTTTGAAAAGAGGGTAAATTAAAATAATTTTACCCAAAGTATATTTTGATATATAGTGGATATATTGGTTGTTATTATAATCAAGTAAGATTATAAAGTGAAATGGTTATGCAAATAATCGATCAGAATTCATTTAAGTGAAATATATGAAATTGAAATGAATTAAATCTGAAATTATAAACCAGAAATTTGAATATTCTGGAAAAATTGGAGATAAGTGTTTGTAAATGGATTTGGATTAAAAATAAGGAAAATTTAAGATACTAGGAGATTTTAAATTGTTTTACAAGCAGTGTGAATTATATTTTGAAATTAATTTCATGGTGAAAATGTTTAGAAATGGTTTTATAGTATTTAACTCACTTGGATCGCTGGAAAATAGATTCTGATGATGAATCTAGACATCATCAGTGTTCATTTTCGAGTTCTAAGTGACGGATTACCACCAAAGATTTTTTTTTGAATTGTTTAGAAAAACAAGTTGTTTTGAACTTCGAAGGGGGAGTTTGATTTTTTGAGAAAAACAAAGATGTATAAAAATTCCCAGAAATAGATGGTTTAATTTAAAACAAATTAAATGGGAACTTGTGAAAGCAAATTGGGATTTGAGTAAAGTCAGTTAAGTGGTAATTGAAATTGAATTGAAATCGAATAGGATTGGATTTGTGAAATTTGAATTTGAAATATGATTGGATAATCGAGTTAGGGATTCGGGATCAAGAACAAAACTTGAGTTTGAAATGAAAATTTGGCTTGGTAAAAAGCGAATGGTTGTGTTGGAGATAAAAGTGACATCAGTTTGATCGGGATGACCTTGGTATATGCTGAAGTAGCAGCAGATGTAAATGGTATAATGTTATGCCGACAAAAGGTACAAGTTTATATTTCTATTGGATATAAGATTTATGAGCTGAATTGGAAAGCCGCTTGGCTGTTTGATTTTCTTTTGGGATGGAGATGGCCTAGAGAGGCGAGTTGTGGTTTCACCGATTGACCAGTACAAAGGAGGTGCTGGCGAAATTTTTCGAAGAGTTAAGGCGTTAGAAAATTTTCAAGATTTTAGGGAAATTTTCGTTGGTAAGAATTAAATAAAATTTAATTGAAATTAAATTGGTTCAGTTGAAACTGAAGTTAAGGAGTGAACAAATATGTTCTAACCAGTCGATAGGGTCGTCCTCTAACTTAGCAATTTCGAGGACGAAATTATTTTAAGTGGGGAAGAATGTAATGACCCGCATTGGCAGAGGTGTTATAATTAATTAATTTAATTATTGGAAGGGTGATTAAGAGAATAAAATGATGGTTTAATTAAATAACAGTGAATATTTAATTAAAACAATAAATTAAATAATATATTTAATTCTGAAAATATCAGAATTGGCTGGAATCGCGATATAGTGTGAACTGGGTCATCCCGAAGATTTAATTCGATTTAGAATTGAATTACAATAACGAATATATTCAATCGACGACAGTTTGAACGCATAATTATATTATAATTAAAATCGAGCTCGAAATGGCGCTGCAATTCGTATATTGGCGATTCGAACTTCAACTGAATGTACAGGATTCGTTTTAAGCCGGATTTCTATGAAACAAGAAACGTGTGGAGCTGGTGGAGTATATCTTTCTAGTGGAAGAGAAAAATCGGGATTTCGTCGTATAGATTTTGATGTACTTCCAAATCAAATTTCAGAAAAGTCGCTGTGGAATTCCTTTATAATTTATAAAGGAATTATTTAAATTTTTACAAAGGAAATTCATTTTAAATCGAATATCGATTTAATCGGGATGTGAAGTGTCGAGTTATAAATCCCAGTGGAACTGTACGATATTCTATTGTGAATATATACGATAATATTTCATTTTAAATATTAAATTTGATTATATTTAAATATATTTATATATTTAAATATATTTATATATTTAAATGGGTCATTCAAAGCCTTAAAAATAACCACTTTTGCAAACGAAGTCGGAATTCGACGAAACTAATTTTATTGGATCCGCAACATCAAATTATTGTTAGATGTCAAGTTTCGTGATGTTTAGAGTCAGTATGTGGCCGTACGGATTTTTAGAGTGCAAAACAGTCAGTATTTCAACGGTTAAAAATATGTTGTGTGAGCAAACTGAGTCGGAATTCGACAAAACCAGTTTCGTTGGGTTCGTAATCTCGAACTCTAGCTACATGTCCAGTTTCGTGATTTTTGGATATCACGTGTGATCATAGGAATTTTTAGAAGACGAAATCAATGAATAATTAATAAAATAAAATATCCTAAAAATATCTTAAAAATATCTAGATATTTTATTTCCCTATATATAGCCTACCTTAATCCCTTAACCTAATTCTTAGCCTTCCAAAAGTCAACAAATTCCGCCGTATGGTTTTGCCTCCACCAAAACCATAGTTCGATCTTCTTAAATCCAATACAAACCAAGGAAATTTCCTAAAATCATATTGTTTACGTATTTCAATCCCTGGTGCGAAGTGCTTCAACCCAATACCGATATTACCTGGTTCGACGGTCATTCTTGTTTGTCGCGTTTGGCAACAGCAAGCTAGGGTTAAGGGAATCTCGGGATTTAGGTTTCAATCCTCGATTTCGAGTTCGTATTTGGGATCTTGGTGGGAAATAGAGGTTGCATGCAAAGATTGGGGGATTTCGGTGGTTAAAATGTTCGATCCCGAACTGTAGCAGCTCGACGGGATTGGAGAACGGAAGTGGGATGAGGCGAGCGATTTGGAGGTGGTAGTGTCTGGTAGGAGGGGTTTTGGAAGAGCGAGACAATGGTGGTTTGATCTTTAGGTTTTGTGAATTAACAAGGGAGGAAGGATCGAATGAAGAAGTGGTAATGGCCTGTGTTTTTTTCTTTCTTTTGGAGTGCGGAATTTCGTCGGGGAAGATGGATTGAATCGGGCTGGGTATTTAGAAGGTGGATGGGCCGAGAAAAAGGAAGTTAAGCCCAGTTATTTAAATGGTTAAGTTTAGTTAATTTCAAGTTAAAATAGTATTTGACTTGTAATTGTTATATCTTGATCATATGAAATCAGAATCACGAACCGTAAGTTGCGTTGGGATCGTATGGATGGGAGCAACACAATGAGACTGACCGGGAGTGAATCCGAGCTTGTTACAATTTATGGCGAAATAAATTGTCCGACTGAATCAAATAATGCAAACCATTATTTAACGGTTAACGCGCCAAAGTAAGTAAATCTCACTAACTCTGAACAGTATATAATTTCATGTTGTATTTTTAGAACTGTTAGAAATTTTCTGATTGACTGTGTGTTGACTGTTGATTAAACTGCTAGTCAGTAAATTAAATATTATATATATATAGATATATATATATAATATATAAACAGTTAGATAGTTATATATATTGATTCTGTTTATCAGAATAATTCATATTGAACTGAAAGTGATGACAATCATGTTGTGTAACATCTGTGGATGTAGGGAAACAGGTTAGAGGAATCCGACTGTACTACTCAACAATTATTTTATTGTTTTTCATATATTTCGATATATGATGTGAATTGTAACCTGTTGTTGATTGTGTGTGTATGGACGATATTGGATATCGAAATTTGATATGTTAATTATTGTAACATACCGGAATGTTGATAAGGGAATTTTCAAAGTGATAGTGAAAATAAAATATTTATAAATGGAATATTTATAAATAAGAAATATTTATAAATTGGAATATTTATAAATAGAAGATATTTAGAAAGGGAATAAATTTCAAACCATTTTCTTTTTGAATGGAAAGGACTGTGTGGTGGGTTTGGGGATTTTCCCGGTGCTCCCGGTGCAAAGGAGGTTATGGCGAATTTTCCCGGGAATATAAGGAGTTAGAATATTTTTTAGAAATCAAAATGACATAGAAATGTTTGTAAAACCTTTACAAATGAAATTGAAAAGTAGATATATTTGAAATCAAATATAAAGGAAATATATTTGAAATCAAATATAGAAGGAATTTATTTGTTAATCAAATATAAAGAAGATATATTTGAAATCAAATATAAAGGAATATATTAGAAATCAAATATAATGGAAATATATTTAAAAAAAATATAAAGGAATATATTGGTAAAGCATAAATAAAGAGTTAAAAGAATTTATTTATTTAAGAAATAAATAAAAGTAATAAGGGTTTATTTATTTAGGAAATAAATAAAGATTAAAGGAGATATTTATTTGGTAAATAAATATGATTAAAAGAAGATATTTACTTATTAGAATAAATAGGATAAAAGGAATAATTATTTGTTAAATAAATAGAAATCTGTTTTTAACAGATAAATAGAAAGGATTAATTTATAAATAACAGTTTATAAAATAAATTTAATATTTATCATTCGATAATTGGAATATATAAGTCTGTACTTATATAGAGAAGAGATATTGGTTTTAAAACCGATAGGTTTAAATAGAATGGATACACAACACTTGTATAAGTGAAGTAACATCATTAAAGAGAACATTTATAAAGTGCAGAACCGTTACTAAAAGTAAATATTTATAAATGGATAAACGTTATCAAATAAGGGTACCCGAATAAGAGTAATCGATCAGAGTTAGAGTTAACCAATTAGGATTAACCAACTAGAGTTAATCAAATAGAATTATTCAAATGGAGTTAAATCGAATATTTGTTATTCGATAGGAGTTAAATCAAGTTAAGCTGAATAAGTCGAGTTAATCAGTTAGGGTTGACCAGTTAGATTTAACCAGTTAGAGTTAATCAGTTAGGGTTGACCAGTCAGAGTAAATCTGTTAGAGTTAACTAGTTAGAGTTAGGGTTAAACAAATAGAGTAATTAAATAGGGTTAATCAAATTAGAGTTAATCGATTAGAGTTAGTCGAAAAGGAGTTATCGAATTTAGTTATTCGAAAAGGAATTATCGAATTTCGTGTATTCGAAAGGGAAGATTATCGAATATTGTTTATTCGAGAGGAGATTATCGAATATGGTTTATTCGAAGGAGTTATCGATTATTAGTTAATCGAAGGAGTTATCGATTATTAGTTTAATCGAGGTGAGTTATCGAATATAGTTTATTCGAAGGAGTTATCGATTATTAGTTAATCGAAGGAATTATCGATTATTAGTTTAATCGAAGGGGTTAACGAATATAGTTTAGTCAAAGGAGTTATCGAATTTAGTTATTTGATGGGGTTAATCGATATTAGTTAAATCAAATGAGTAAATCGAATATAGTTTATTCGAATAGAATTAAATGGATTTATCGAATATTAGTTATTCGAATCAAGTTAAAATGAGTTGATTGAATTTAGTTTATTCAAATAGAATTAAAAGAGTAAATCGATTAGAGTTAAACAAATAGAGATTAAATGATTTTCGAACGTAGTTTATTCGAAAGGAGTTAAGTAAGGAGTGAAGTAAAAAGAGTAAATCGATAAGAGTTAAACAAATAGAGATTAAAGGATATTCGAATATAGTTTATTCGAAAGGAGTTAAGTAAGGGGTGAAGTAAAAAGAGTAAATCGATTAGAGTTAAACAAATAGAGTTTAAAGGATTTTCGAATATAGTTTATTCGAAAGAAGTTACGTAAGGAAGTCTTAAAGAGTTAAAAGATGGACTTAACCTATTTCGAGATTTTAAATGTTGTTCAGTTAAGGTCTGAGAGGTAGTTATACCCCAACTTGATTGACTTCGTTTTAATTTAGAAATGGTTAAGGTTCGAGAGTGAAAGTGGTTAAGTGATTTATTAAATAAGTATAGTGGTTTAAGTTGTCGTCGCGATGTTGATTTAAACATCTGTTTAAATCCAAGTAAAGTAGATTTGGAAATGTTTTCCAAATAGAATCTGAAACGTTATCAAACATAGAAAATAGGGAAATATGAATATACATATATATAGATATATATATGATTGATGATTGATTGATAGAATTTCC